>LR999965.1:64532710-64686904 GCA_905220375.1 Tachina fera | reverse complement strand
TCAAAAATTCTAATATACATCCTGATTTAATATGCTACTAGTGATTGAAGAAATTGCAAAACACGCTGGCAAATATTTAACAAAACTCGAGTCACATCCTAATCCGCTTGCTCGTAATATTTTGAAGTTTACTGGATACATCCGCTTTACTTTTTTTCCCTTTTTGATTATCACTACTTATGTTTTATTTATAACTATTAACAAATTTATGTCCGACAGTGGTCGGGCCTAATAGTTATATTTTAGATTTAGATAGAGAATTTAATATTGATTGTTAGTTCATATTTGAAGATACAATAAATAAATACATGTATTAAAAAAAAATCCATGCTTTAAAATCAAACAATTAAATCAATAAAGAAGAAGAGATTAAGAATAGATTTCAAAATAAACCCAGCATAGTTGACTTAATAGTGAGCATAGTTCTTATAATTGCTCATTTCCCACCCTGCGATGACCATTTTAATAAGTGCAAGACAAAATTACATATGTGACGCGCAAAATAGAAAGGGACCTAAGGGTAAAAACCGGTTTTGTTCAGGAGAGCCCTTTCAAAGATTTAAATACGTGTACCTTTGGTGTACCTTTACTGAGCGTGTTAGTATTGGCCTCATTTGAAAGCGACACATCTCATGACGTCAGGAACGTGTTGGTCGACCTTAAAAACGCGCGTAAGTCGTCTCTACCTCTTGTTTTGTGTAGTTGGCTGTTACTGTTTTCTACCTAGTTCGCTGTTTCCATGAATTTGATATAAATTTTGCTCGTGTTTTTTCGAATCCAGGTTTATTTTCTGAAATTGTTAATTGTGAATTATAATGAATACTCATTTTAAATTCTTTTAAATCGTGAATATCACTCTGTTAGTACGGAAATTTTTTCACATAACCTTATTATGTTATTCGCGAAAATAATTTAAGACTAATAACATTCTTACTGACTTTAGGATGAAATGGTGGACAAATTCGAAGAAGTAGATTTACTTTATCGCTTCCCTGATGACGAGGATGATGACGATCACTTCTCAGAGTTATCGGATAGTGACTCTGAAGATGATATCGATAATATGTAGCTTGATAAGTCTTATCTTGATTTACGCGAAGAAAAGGTAGTTGGTCGACTGTATGGTGCAAAATACCTGCGTGTTGTTCAAATCAATGCAATGAAGTGGTTTCTAAGAAGATGGCTGTGGATTTTCGTACGTCTTTCGTGAATTTAGATAAGGAGTTCCAATATTTAATTATTCTCGCACATCAGGTCACCGTGACAATGCAATGCTCAGGTCAAAAGTTAGTGATCGATCGCGATTGTTGTAGCCTATATAAAAATACACTAATTTTACAAATTTCAAGTGTCAATATACATATGTACATACAATTGTATGTATATTACATGGGATTTTAAAAGTTTTCGTCACTCGTTTTGGACCACCCTTTAATATTAAAATTTTATATATTTGCTGTTGTAGCGACCAAAGTTCTACATACACTGTCCAAATTTCAGACCCGTAGCTTTTACCGTTCCGAAGAAAATAGCCTTCTTCCTAAAACATGAAATATGTTTAATTATTAGGAAAAAAGTTAAAGTTTTCCAACCCTGGAAACGTTTTTTTATTTTGTTAAATTTTTTTTTAATTATAAATACCAATTTTATTCATACCGAAGTATAAAATAAGTTAATTTAATAAAAAAAAGTAATAAAAACTTGTTTTCGGTAGTTATTTTCTATGGGAAAATAGAGTTTGAGTTTTCCAGCTCTAAAACCGTCTGATCGATTTTGCTGATTTTCAATAGCAAAATTTTTCGGAAAATTTCTGACACCAGTCCAAGAACGAAGTCTCTAGCTCTTCTGGGAGCTTGGGAAAACCGATTTCACGTACAGACAGACGGACCGACGGACATCGCTTCTTCGTCTTCCCTATGCATAAGGATCCAGAATATATATACTTTATGTGTCTCTTATTAATATTGTAGAAATTACAAACGGAATGACAAACCTATATATACCCCTTTACCATTTTTAGGTAAAGGGTATAAAAAGCACTCTTCAAACCTTTAAATCTCCGCATTACCTTGTGTATGTGGAACAGCCAATAACTAACTTTCGCGATTTCAGCTATGTATAGCTGTGGCTTACAAAGGGTTTGCTCTTTTCACCAATTTAAAACATTTATATGTCTAGAGATACATTTTTCGTTCCTATAGGCATTAAACAGCTCACGAAGTTTGTTAATATTTCGCAATAGTGATGATTATGATATGATTGCTCTTTCCGGTTGACTAAAAAAACAGTGCTGCATAAGAATCTGTTAAGGCGAACAAAAACGTGTTTATATAAGAAAGTAAATTGAAATATATTTTTCAAATTTTATTTTTGGTGGGAATCGGCATACCGGTACAGACCTAAACGGTATTCCTTATACCGGTATTTTCTAACCGAAATGGCTTTCGGTATCGGTATCTATACCGGTATCTACTTATAGCGGTATTTGAATCGGTATCGGTATTTTTACGATACCGTTTGCCAACCTTGGAATTTACTTACACACACATACATGAAACACTAAGCTGTAAGAGATGTGAACAGATTTCTGTTAATAACATATTAATTAATGTTAACATTGAATTATTGGCAGTAATAGAAATTTATATTGGTTTTTGTTTCCTGTGGTTGAACTTAAATCAAAAATCTGTTAACAAATAATTATTACATATGATAATTATCTAATTATTTAAATCAAATTAAAACTTAATTACTGAATCAGAATTAATATAATTAGCTTTCATTCTTATTTTTTTTAATTTTATTTGGTGTTGTTAAATCTTTTAAATGATGCGATTACGATTAAAAAAAATGCAATTAATCGCGATTATCGGTTAAACGCAATTAATCAAGAAAATATACCATTATAATTTTTTCTAAAACCAAAATAAATTGCGTCATGAGTTTTAGTCGAACTGTATGGGTTTAGCCAAATAAATTTATTGTTCTCTCTTGAGTTCGCATTTTAATTTAATTTTTCAATTAAATGGTATTTTTATTTTTAGAAAATTGTAATGCACAGAGTGACAGAGTGACCACTAGAAGCGAAGCGAAGATAGAAGCGATAATAGTTTGTGCTATATCATGCTAAAAGATGCAGAGTGAACGCTGTATTGAACAAGGCGATTTCTTTTGTTTACATTAATTTGTTAGTGCTTTTTTTTAGGAAAGATGGATTCGTACGATGAGTTTTTCATGTCAATTAATACTTTCAATAAATTTTTTTGTTTAATTTAATTTTTATTTGATTTTAACACACAAAAGTTTATTAAATAATCACAATTTCCCAAAGAAAAGGCATGCACAAAAAGGAAAACAGAAAAATGCCATGACAGAAAAACAAAAAGAAAAGAGAAGAAGCTACAACGTGCTACAAACTATTGTGGCCACTGTGTCATCAGCCTAAGTCAGAGCTTATGAGTATCGAAAACAATACACTAACTGGAAAAACGTGCTAAAATCAAGATGTTAAGTTCAAACTCAAATCATTTCAATCTTAATAGTCTTTTAAATATACAAATACTTGATTCAAGAATATAATCTTAACTTTTTTTAAGATCGCATTTAAGATTCTAATCTTGAATAAAATCTCATTTTAAGATCGAATTCAAGATTTAGTTCTCAATAAAAATATTAAATTAAGATCATATTCTTAAAACTTTAAGAATATAATCTTAAAATTAAGACCACGTTCATGATTTTAAGAATTCATTTTATAAATTAAGAATTCATGCTTAAATTTGTGAACGTCAATCTTACTGAACAAATTTCAAGATTGAAATTTTAAAATTTCTACAATCTAAGTTCAACATTTTTGTTCTTAAAATTAGATCGTTATTTTTCTATTACTGTACGAATTGTGTTAAATAAATCTTTTCTTGGCAGAAAACTTTTTCTAAAGTACATATGTGCCCTTAATTATGAAAGTGGTCTAAGTCATAAATTTCTGTTGTCGAGATATTTAGTAGATTACATTTGAACAAATTGAAAACAATTTTAATATTGTGCAACACTTGAATTTAGAGTTATACTATCCTCGACTTATATAAATTTATTTATTATTTTTTAAATATTTATTAAAGTTTTTTAAAGACTTATTTTGTATTTCGAAGCGAAAATGCACATGACTTAGACCACTTTCATAATTAAGGGCACATGTATTTCTACTTCCTTAATTTATTTTTTATTTAATTTTGTATCCACATCTGATGAATTTATATCATAATGAATGAACAATTTTTTTTACATCGTTATTTTATACGAAGTTGTTCAATCATCATGACATAAATTCATCACGTGCGGATACTCATTTACAGTTATAACGTTTTTAGTCCCCCTTATTGTGAATGGTGTCGTCGACGTCACATCAAGATGACAGTAAATATTGTCACTTGTCTTACTCTTTATCGGCTCTTATTGACAATCTCTTAGTAATCTCTAAAGCTTTGTAAGTTAATGTAGCATGTTAATAATAGTCAATTTTTGTTGACAAAGAGTAGACAAGCGACAACTTTTACTGTCATCTTGATGTGACGTCGATGACGCCATTCGCAATAGGGGGGAGTATTTCTATCTTTTTTTGTAATAATGGGAAGATGTAGGCTAAAGCAAACTGTACCTATCTGCCAACTGAATGAAAAATATTTGTATCAATCGTAATAAAATTTTTGAGATATTACAACTTTTTTGAAATAAAATTGAGAGACTATGGTAATAATAAATTTAATATGTGCTAAATTTGGATTTTAATTATCGTTTTGCCTTATAATATTTTTATTGCATTAAGGTGTAGGAAAATAAAATGGATGTATATCGAATATAAATCGTTTCTTGTGTTTTGTATAAGCTTCTCAGCCTACTCACTTATTCTATTGGAATTTCCAAAAAGATTATGTAAATTCTAAAATGATTTTTGAAAGCATGTGCATAAGATAAGAGGTTTGAAACTTTTCAAAAGTATGACTGAAGTCTACTGATGATTTGTTAAAGCGCAATTTTTTTTTTTTTAATACATATATTTTTTTATTGTATCTTCAAAAATTAACTAACAATAAGTGATGAAATTTTAAAGCTAAAATATTTTTATTTAGCCCGACCAGTGTCGGCCAAAACTTAGTGATAATTTAAATAATACAAAGTAGTGATAATCAAAAAGGAAACTTAGGCGGATGTGACCATTAAAATTCAAAATATTACGAGCAAGCGGATTAGGATGTGACTCCAGTTTTGTTAAGTATTTGCCTGCGTATCTTGCAATTTCTTCAGTCACTAGTGGCATTTTTAAATCACGATGCAAATTTGAATTCTTAATATACCATGGAGCAGATGTTATTAATCTTAAAATTTTGTTTTGTCTTCGTTGAATTCTCTCTACATTGGAAGCTGAAGCAGTGCCCCATAACTGGATACCGTAACACCATATTGGCTTCAAAAGCGACTTGTATATTAAAAGTTTGCAGTCCAGACTAAGTGTTGAATTTCTGCCAATCAACCAATGAATTTGAGATAACTTAAGTTTCATCTGAGTTAGCTTAAAGTCAATATGATGTTTCCATGTAAGTCTTCGATCAAGGTGTATACCAAGGTATTTCACTTGGGAATGTTGAGGAATATTTTGATTGTTGATTCGAATGGGGGAACAAGTATCTCTTCTTAGGGTAAACGTTGTATGGACACAAGCGCAAATGAAAGCAAACATATAGACCTGTTTATTCCAAATATATACATAATTACATATACATATGTATATTATATCTTGTATTAACACATTGAGTGCCACGTCGTACGTTTCCGTACGACACCCATCCCGTCGTGGGGTGCCACGTCGTACGTTTCCGTACGACAGTGATTGTTTATTTGTAGCGCCTGTAGTTCATTTATGTACGACACTAAGTGAAATTTGTTATGATCTTTAAATGAGGAATCATCAATAAAAATTAAGAACAATAAATTATAGCGTCGTACGTTTTTGTACGACAGTGACTTTTACAGATGCTTACCCGCATGCAGTGCCACGTCGTACAGAAATGTACGACACAAAAAAGCGTGTATAAAATCAAAAGCAAGTGGCAGAAAGGACTAGAGATATCTTAGAAATCGTTTTTTATAACTAAGACACTGATTTAACAAAAAAAAATTGTTTGGCATACTGGGAAGGTTTTCGTCAAAACCGCTTGGCAGTCAATGTGTTAAAAATTTAAATTTTATTTTTTATGAGTTGAATTTGAACTGGATGCAAATTTGGCATACATTATTTGCTTAAAAAAGGGAAAAAATTTTGATCGTAATCGAATGATTAATGGGTGTACATGAAAATCGCCGATACACATGTGTAACTCGGTGTAAGTCAACTATGCTGGGTTTATTTTGAAATCTATTCTTAATCTCGTCTTCTTTACTGATTTTATTGTTTGATTTTAAAGCATGCAAATTAAAATATTGTCTGTAGTGGAAAAATAAATTCATCAGAAATAATAATTTTGTGTAACAAGTAGTTTAGCACGAACAAAGAAAAAAACCTACACCATTTGCCGACGATAAAGAAGCCGGAAAAGAAGTCTGCTGGCTAAACTTTTAAGTAATACACCTAAATTGATAATAGTGTTTGATGCAGATATTATTTTTGGCACATTACTTAAAAGTTTAGCCAGCATGCTTAATTTCCGGCTTGTTTCTCGTCGGCAAATGGTGTAATATAACTGCAACGTAAAAAACAGCTGACCGATATTTCTATATGAAAAGTAGGTTACGTTACATTACATCTCTATAAATATTTTTATTACTTTTCACATGACAATATTGATCACATGTTTCTTACTGTTTCAGTTACATTATATTAAAGCCGGCTAACTGAGCATTTAGTAAATTTACCTCATACATACAATTGTCACTATATTCTATAGAATTTCAGTTTTGAAATAAATACACTTGGTACCAGTCTGACTGCAGGGTATACATATGTAATTACTATTTTTGAATTATTTATTATGCGCGCATTTTTGAATTTCAATTATCTATTCAACACTTTTCATTTAAAAGAAAACTCCAATTATTGTGTGATGTAAAATAATCCAAAATTAACCGTATTCTATTTAAACAACACATATTTTAAAGTAAATTGAACAAAATATTTTTATA
The DNA here is from genome assembly GCA_905220375.1 of Tachina fera. Lineage (NCBI taxonomy): Eukaryota > Metazoa > Arthropoda > Insecta > Diptera > Tachinidae > Tachina > Tachina fera. Next base: position 64,679,728 of record LR999965.1, on the reverse strand, counting down.
GAACACATTTGCTGACACGACGCAGTATAAAGCATATGAACGTTAATTATGAAAGTGACAGCAAAATATTAAAATGATGTGTTAAAAAAAATAATCCAAAATTGTTCTCGTAAATATATAAATAAATTTTACAACAAAATACTAATAATAAAAATAAAAATAAACCATATTGTGATGTGTTAAAAGCCGAACATAAAACAACTGGGGTGGTACGGTGATACGGGTAAATATTAATATACATGAGTAGCTATGAACATACGTATGCATATGCATACATGTATGAATATGCATTCGGATTACGGACGCATAATTTTTAACACCATTTCCTTTAAATTTCAAAGTTTTATTTTGGACTTATTTGAACAAATGGAAATGTTAGCGTCTGTCTAAATATCTATGTACATGCAATAGTTTTCCTTTTAAGGAACTTTTTCATTTCCAGGAAAAGCGGGAGCAACTTTTCGATTTCCCAGAGATTTCCATCCTGGGCAAAAACATACAAAATATTTTTTAATTTAATTTATTTCAACAAAAAACAAATTATAATTCATAAGATCGATTAAATAATAACGTTTTATAAACACCTTACTTTATAGTAATGCATAATACCAGTATTATATGTAAATGCAAAGAAAAAAGTAAAAACAAGATTCAGTTAAAAAATTAATTCGTTTTCAACCAATCACGGAAATTGTTGTATTAACTCTTAATTAATTTTTTTTTATTTTTTAAATTAAAAAAATATTGCATTAATTAAAAATTTAGTTTTTGGTTTTTTAAAGATTCAATTAAAATTTAAATGCAATATATTTAAGACTCAATTAAAAAATTAATTGAAATATTTTTTAAGATTCAGTTAAAAAAATAATTAAAAATGTTTAAAGATTCAATTAAATAGTAATTGAAATATAGGAAAAATCTAATAGTTTATAAGTATAAAAATGTTATTATGTATAGGTACATACAGATCTTCATATAAACAATTTCCAAAAATGGAAACATTTGCCCATTGTTCCATTTTGAAGTACGAATGAAGCAAAAACTTACAATGGTCGTATCTGGTGTTTAATAGGTTTGCATAATTGTAAATGCAGAATATCGTAGCTTTTCTTTGAATTGTATATTTTGTGATTAGATTTTAAAAATACGAGGATTTCTACAAATCTCTTGGCCCTTGTTTCGTAGCAGCTGGAGACTATAATGCAAAACATACTTTCTGGGGTTCGCGTCTGATCACACCTAGAGGATGAGCGTTGTTAAACACAATTTCAAAAATGGGCTTGGACCTCATTTCGAGTGGGGAGCCCACTTACTGGCCTACTGACATACATAAAATTCCGGATATTATAGATTTTGGCGTCATGAAAAATATTTCTAGGGAATTAATTCACGTCGAAGCTTCCCTAGATCTATCGTCTGATCACTCTCCCACGATCGTAACAATCTGTAGCCCACTGAGAAGTGCTCTACCTCACCCATATGTGAAAATGGTCAGTCGTGTTAATTGGCTGCGATTCAAAAAATATCTTAGTAGTCATTGCACTGAAAACATTAAGCTAAGAACTCATGACGATATTGAATCTAATATTGCTAATCTTAACGAAAATATTAAGCATGTTCAGCTGGAACATGCCACTTCCTCCCACCCGCAGACTGGGTTTAACAGAATATATTCTACAGATATTGAACTTCTCGTATGTGCAAAAAGAAGAGCTAGAAGAGAATGGCAACAGCACAGGTCACCCCAAAATAAAATTAGATTAAAAGATTGCACTAAAAGACTCCAAGAACTGCTTGCATATGAAAAAACTGCATGTCTTAAAAACTATCTGGAAAATCTCGATGTCACACCAGCATCTAATTATTCTTTGTGGCGCGCTGCGAAAAGAATTAAAACACCCGTTGAGTTTAAACCACCTCTGCGCACTTCTACCAGAGTTTGGGCCAGGAGTGATATTGAAAAAGGTAACTTGTTTGCAAAGCATTTAAAATCCGTATTTACCCCAAACACATGTACTGGTGTTGTTGATTTCCCGAGTGTAGTTGCGCTACCCCCTCGACCCATAAAATTTAAAATGTGTGATGTACAAAATCTAATTGCTGAACTCAACCCGAAGAAAGCACCGGGTATTGATGGAATTAGTAACCAAATGCTAATAAAATTGCCTCGTATTGTAATTAGAATCATGTTATTCATTTTTAATGCCATTTTACGACTAGAGTATTATCCCCACAGCTGGAAGCTTGCCAAAGTTAAAATGATTCCAAAGCCGGGCAAAGATCTGACCAAGGCAGAATCAGAAGTACTGTTCTGCACTGTTTATTGACGTTTCGCAGGCATTTGATAAAGTGTGGCATGAAGGTTTAATTTTAAAATTAAAATCATATCTACCAATAAATTTGGTGAATTTATTAGAAAGTTACATTACTACCCGGAAGTTCACGGTTGTGGAAGGGGAATTCATGAGTGTGCCCGAATCTATATCATCCGGTGTGCCACAGGGGAGCATACTGGGGCCAGTTTTGTATTTAATTTATACTTGTGATATGCCTTTGAGCAGCAATATCCATACATCTACGTTTGCCGATGATACAGCCTGCCTAAGTATGCACGAAAATCCTCATGAGGCTTCCCGATATCTACAAGAATATATTACACAACTGGAACTATGGTTAAAATTATGGAGAATTAAGGTAAATGAGCAAAAGTGTGTTCAGGTAACATTTACCCTGCGAAGAGATACTTGTTCCCAAATTCGAATCAACAATCAAATTGTTCCTCAGCATTCACATGTAAAATACCTTGGTATACACCTTGATCGACGACTTACATGGAAACACCATATTGACTCAAAGCTAATACAAATGAAACTTAAACTAAGTCAGATATATTGGCTGATTGGTAGAAACTCAACACTCAGCCTAGACTGTAAACTTTTATTATACAAGTCGCTCTTGAAGCCAATATGGTGCTACGGAATTCAGTTATGGGGCACTGCTTCAGCTTCTAACGTCGAGAGAATCCAACAAAGGCAAAACAAAATTTTACGTTTGATAACATCGGCTCCATGGTACATAAAAAACTCAAATATACATCGTGATTTGAATATGCCACTAGTGATTGAAGAAATAGCAAAATAGGCAGGCAAATATTTAACAAAACTCGAGTCACATCCTAATCCGCTCGCTCGTAACATCTTGAATTTTACTGGCCACATTCGCTTGAAAAAGAAGGACACAAGGGCTCTTTTACTCAACACTTCAGATGGGATTGCTTGAAAATATTTTTTTTTTTTTGATTATCACTACTTATGTATTATTTATATCTATCACTAAGTTTATGTCCGACAGTGGTCGGGCCTAATACTTATATTTTAGATTTAAGATTTGAATACTTATTGTTAGTTCATAATTGAAGATACAATAAATAAATAAATGTATTAAAAAAAAAAAAAAAAAAAAAAATTTTAAAAAGAGGCTACTATGTTTTCCATATGTACATACGGAAGACCACTTGCATCGAACTCCAAATACCGCAAATCTTATAACTTTACCACCCACATTTGGTCTATAAGCTTGCATTTCTTATTATTATTGTCGTGTTGATTCTTAATAAAGGGGAACAAAATTAATTTCTGCTTTCTTATTTCATATTTAATTTTTATTTAACGCATGTCAAAATTAATACGAATCCTAAAAAAATAGCTGAGTAGTTTTTTTCTCCCAGATAAATATCAAAACCAATTAAAAGATTAATTGGGTATTTTAATTTAAAATATTTTTTCAAAACAACATGGCATACTATAGAAAACAAGCTCGATTTTCACACATAAAACCAAAAGTTACATTATTTACATACAATTAATATGTAATAATTTTAAGCAATTTCATACTATTCTGAGTTAAACTCCGTTGATAACACTTTTTTGATAAAGCAGTTAATTCAATTAATATAAACATATATATAAAGATATATTCAATTAAAATATTAATAAAAATATTATTTTTTGTAAGCAATCACTTGAAAAAATTCAAGAATAATATTTTCTGGGTTGATGTAACGCCAAAAAACAAATTATATTATTTGAACAATATTTCAAGATATTTTTTGGAAAAATTACTTTATTTAGTACAGAATAAGCATTAGTGGAATCGTTCTTTTTACCAGAGAATATTTAATTATTTTGTAATTTTTTTATATATTTTTTATATTTTTTTATGTAATTATTTTGTAATTTTTCTGTTTACTTTTATGAATTGTTGTAAAATTAAATTTTTAACGTCGTTTACCGCTTTTGGAAAATAAAGCCTTCTAAGTATCAGAGCCATTGTGTGCCAGATGTTAACTCGTCCTTAGTCGTCGTTTTAGTTATTGTGCTAGTGACACATCCTTATTATTGTACGATCGCATTCCTAAATTGAATAACGACACTCATTAAGTTGCCATAATAAAATCAAAAAATCCTGGGAATTCCTGTACAAAGTTTCCGGGATCTCATTTTGTGAAAATGTGCGGGACCTCGGTAAAAATGTCCCGTTTGAAAAAAACTATCAGTTACGCACAAAGGTTAAATGTTGAAATAAATTACTTCTGCCATAGTTTGCCAAAATGTATGTAAGTATGTGCATTGGGTTTTCTATGAATTCGAAATTTTCTGACGTTTCACAGTGGGGGATCTTAAAAAAAATCAAAAAAAAAAGATTGTAGCAAATATACCAAAACAATAACTTTTCGGAATTTTGCCAAATATTTTTGGGAATTGCTGGGACCTCAAAAGGATATTTTATTTGGTTTCACTTTGTGAATATTAAATATTAATTGCACCATTTTAAACCTACCCAGCTAAAAAAATTATATATGGGCCATGTATCGAAATATATGGGATTATACATTGAAAAACTATTATATATGAACTATTATATGCACTTATATATGAAATGTGTTATAACATATGAGCTCATATATGTAAATTTAATTATGAAGCTCTTCATATGCGGATCCATATATAAATATAAGATTTTATATATGGAGCCATATATAAGAATGTATGCATACATGATATTTCACATAAGATCGTTTTTGCAATACGAAATACGATAAATCAAAACAATTCACATATTCCATTTGCAAGAAAGTTTAGTATATAGGGCAGAGATCTACATCAACTGACACCACACACAGTGGACCAACACAGAAGAACGCTGATGATGGCGGTTTAGTGGCCTTCGAAAACGGCTGGCTGCTCCGTTCAACTATATGTTGCCAGAATATTTACAACTAACTTTGATGTTATTTGTTCATTAATAATTATCACATGTAATTTGGCTTAAAAAAGCGATACGAACTTTAGCCCGTTCATAAATTAATTTTTCTTTTATAATTAATTGCGTTCTATTCTAATCTGATTTCTTAAGCAAATGTTATGTACGAATATGATTTATGTGTTTTTTAAATAATTGATTCACCTTTTGATGAATGAAATGACTTTTATTTCATTTTGAATTATTTGTCCAAACAAATGTTTCATTAAATACAACCTCTCTCTCAAGTCTAAAAAAAATTCTATTTTAGTAATTGAATTTATATCACAGCAGTGCGCTTTTGTGAATCAAAAGTGTATGAATATGAACTTTGCATACTGTGGAAGGAATTTACACAAACATGTATGGAAATGTATGAATATATATAATCATATATGCCCATTTACCCTCATTTTTCGGATCCGAACCAGTTCTCGTTGTACCTTCATAGTGAATAGTCGATTAGAGGAATTTTTCATACATTCTTATTAAACAAACAAAAAATTATACAAAAAAATATTCGTAGTGCATATTATTCGTAAGAGGTACATACTGACTTTAATAAATAAGCTTTATGTGCTTTCCTAATATTTTTACATAGTGGAAATAACAAAAACAAAAAAAAACTGAAAACAAAAAAAACACAAACATTGACATTGAGGAATACTCTATGGGAGTAACACAAAAACAAATAAACAATCATAAATTACAAAAACAAAAAAAAACCGTAAGCAAAAAAACACAAAAAGCGCCCTTGAGGAATACTCTATATGAGTACCTCAAATACAAAAAATTATGAAGTGAGTTCAACGGCAGAAATGCCTATTTTACTGTGAGTTCTGAAGCTCTCAATGAAAATAATACAAATAATAAATCTAATGAAAGTATTTTTTTAACGACAAATCCAATTTTTCGTCAGCGATCAACTTCGCTTTGTCCAATGCCAAATAGTGATGCATTAACATTACAGTTGTCTAGTACTTCTTCATATAAGTCAGTAATATCATCTCCTTCAGGCTCGTGTTCATCACTTAATAAAGTTATCACTACAGATAAAAGTAGCTCAAAACCCAAGTTACAAGTCGGAATGAACAGATACATAACAGTGGTAAAGCGTGGGCGAAGCCCGAATTCTTCGAAAATTTCATCTGCTCCAAAGATGTTTAGGGATAATAGCGCATCATCTATCAATCGTCAAAATCGTTCTTTATTATTGCAAGTCACCGACGACAAGCCCGCTGCATCATTGCAAAAGTCTTTTAAGCCACCACCTATATATTTGAGAGAGAAAAATTCTAACGCCCTAATTAAAAAATTAGTCTCGGCCATTGGTGAAAACGCATTTCATGTTATTCCAATAAAGCGTGGTAACATTGACAAAACTAAAATTCAAATATACGAAGAAAAAGATTTCCGCAAAATAGTGACTTAATTTGAAAAAAATAAAACAAGTTTTTATACGTACCAGCTTAAGAGTGCCAAAGGTATGCAGATCGTATTGAAGGGCATTGACTCTTATGTTAATCCCGAAGAAGTAAAAGATGCACTCATGATACAAGGATTTAAGGTAAAAAATGTTACCAACATAGTCAATAGGGAGAAGATCCCCCAGCCTCTATTTCGTGTTGAATTGGAGCCGAATGATATACAGCTGAAAAAAACGAGACACACCCAATTTATAGCCTAAAATACCTCTTATACCGAAAAATCACAGTTGAAGAGCCACATAAGCGATCAGGTCCCGTACAGTGCCATAATTGCCAAGAATATGGCCACACAAAAACATACTGTAAATTACCCACTGTTTGTGTTGTGTGCGGCGAACTACACGGCACTGCTAGTTGCAATAAGGCAAGAGATCAAAGTGATAAAAAATTCAGTAATTGTGGAGGTAATCAGACCGCTAACTACAGAGGTTGTCCTGTGTACTCTTTTGTCAAACAGACTATGGTGCAAAAACCCAAATTAGCTCCATCTCAATCAGCAAACGCTTACTCCGCCAATTTTGTGCAAATGAGCCAACCAGTTACTTCCCGTGTATCGTATGCCGATGCTGCTAAAAAAAATTATATTCCTCCACAAAATGTTCCACCTCCAAATAATTCAACGAATGCAAACTCAAGCTTTAACTTTAGTCGCCTTGAAGCTACTATTGACAATTTGGTGCAAACTATAAATAATTTTACAACAAATATGACTACCATGATGCAAGAAATGCTGAGAATGCAGAATACTCTGCTTCAAGCATTAATTAACAAGCCATGAACACGTTAAAAATATGTTTTTGGAACGCAAACGGCATTCGCCAACATAAAAATGAACTTGAGCACTTCCTTACGGAAAAAAATATTGATATAATGTTGGTCTCTGAGACACATTTGACTTCGAGAAGGTTTTTCAAAATAAATGGCTACACTATGTATGATACAAAGGACCCTAGAGGGAGAGCATGCGGTGGATCTGCTATTCTAATTAAGTCAAGACTCAAGCACTTTATTCTTGACAACGTTAGTGAAGAATACATGCAAGCTACGAATATTTTTGTAGAAAATTTTTGTTCTAATTTCGTGATATCATCAATTTACTCACCTCCCAGATTTTCAATTACCGAAGTTCAGTATGAGAGGTTCTACAAATCGCTTGGATCTTGTTTCGTGGCAGTTGGAGACAACAATGCAAAGCATACGTACTGGGGGTCGCACCTTGTAACACCTAGAGGTCGAGCTTTGTTTAATAGAATTTCAAAAATGGGCTTAGGTGTTATTTCGAGTGGGGAGCCCACTTATTGGCCTACTGACGTACGAAAAATTCCGGATGTTATTGATTTTAGCGTAATGAAACATATTTCTAGGGATTTAATTAATGTTGAAACTTTTCTAGATCTCTCCTCCGATCACTCCCCCACTATCGTTACAATTTGTAACACACTAAAAAGTGACTTACCTCACCCATATATGAAGATGACCAATCGTGTCAATTAGCTGGGATTCAAAAAATATCTTATTAGTCATTGCACGGAAAATATTGCGTTAAGAACACCCACTAAAATTGAAACTAACATTGCCAATCTTAACGAAATTATTAAACAGGCTGCTGAACACGCCACTACCTCCCATCCGCAGTCTGGGTTTAATAGAATTTATTCCAGGGATATTGAACATCTCGTATGTGAAAAAAGAAGAGCTAGAAGGGAATGGCAACAGCACAGATCACCTCAACATAAACTCAGACTTAAAGAATGTTCAAACGACTTCAAGAGTTGCTTGCATCTGAAAAAACTGCATCTCTTAAAAATTATTTGGAAGGTCTTGATGTCACACCAACATCTAATTACTTTTTGTGGCGCGCTGCTAGAAAGCTTAAAACACTCGTTGAGTTTAAGCCACCTCTGAGCACATCTACCGGAGGATGGGCAAGAAGCGATACGGAAAAATGTAAAATATTTGCTGAGCATTTAAAATCCGTATTTACCCCAAATACATGTACTGGTGTTGCTGATTTGCCGAGTGTAGTTGCTCTACCCTCTCGAGCTTTAAAGTTTAAGATGCCTGATGTACATAAAGTAATTGCTGAACTCAAGCCAAAGAAAGCTCCAGGTATTGATGGAATTAGTAACAAGATGCTGATGAACTTGCCGCATATTGCAATAAGAATCTTGCTGTTTATTTCTAATGCCATATTACGACTGGAGTATTATCCACAACTCTGGAAGCTTGCAAAAATCAAAATGATTCCAAAGCCGGGCAAACAACTTACTAAAGCTGAGTCGTAAAGGAAAATAAGTTTGCTGTCCACTATGTCAAAACTCTTCGAAAAGCTGCTCATGACAAAATTGTCCTCAATTTTAACTGATAGTGGGTGCGTCGCAGACCATCAATTTGGTTTTAGAAGTCAGCATAGCACCATTGAACAAACTCATAGATTGGTTCAATTTATAAGAAAAACATTTGAGGAAAAGAAGTATTGTTCTGCCCTGTTTATTGACGTTTCTCAGGCATTTGATAAAGTGTGGCATGACGGACTAATTTTAAAATTAAAATCATATCTACCAATTAATTTGGTGAATTTATTAGAAAGTTACATTACTACCCGGAAGTTTACGGTTGTGGAAGGAGAATTCATGAGTATGCCCGAGTCTATATCATCCGGTGTGCCACAGGGGAGCATACTGGGGCCAGTTTTGTATTTGATCTGTGATATGCCTTTGAGCAGCCTAAGTATGCATGAAAACCCTCACGAGGCTTCCCGATATCTACAAGAACATATTACACAATTGGAAATGTGGTTGAACTTATGGAGAATTAAGGTAAATGAACAAAAGTGTGTCCTTATAACGTTTACCCTGAGAAGAAATACTTGTTCCCCAATTCGAATCAATAATCCAAATATTCCTCAACATTCCCAAGTGAAATACCTTGGTATAGACCTTGATAGAAGGCTTACATGGAAACATCATATTGACTTTAAGCTAACTCAGATGAAACTTAAGTTATCTCAAATACACTGGTTGATTGGCAGAAATTCAACACTTAGCCTGTACTGTAAACTTTTAATACACAAGTCGCTTTTGAAGCCAATATGGTGTTACGGTATCCAGTTATGGGGCACTGCTTCAGCTTCCAATGTAGAGAGAATCCAACGAAGGCAAAACAAAATTTTACGGTTAATAACATCGGCTCCATGGTACATCAAAAATTCCAATATCCATCGTGATTTAAATATGCCACTAGTGATTGGTGAAATTGCAAAATACGCAGGCAAATATTTAACAACACTCGAGTCACATCCTAATCCGCTTGCTCGTAATATTTTGAACTTTACTGGACACATCCGCTTAAAAAAGAGGGACACAAGGGCTCTATTACTCAACACTCCAGATGGGATTTCTTGAAAATACTTTTTTTATACTTTTTTATAAATTTTTTTCTCTTTTGATTATCACTACTTTTGCATTATTTATAACTATTAACAAGTTTATGTCCGACAGTGGTCGGTCCTAATAATTATTTTTTAGATTTAAGATTTGAATACATATTGTTAGTTCATATTTGAAGATACAATAAATAAATACATGTATTAAAAAAAAAATTCATACATGTATGGTAAATTCCCTCCACAGTATGCAAAGTACACTGTTGTGCAATAAATTAAATTACTAAAATTAAATTTTTTTAGACTTGAGAGAGAGGTTGTATTTAATGAAACATTTGTTTGGACAAATAATTCAAAACGAACTAAAAGTCATTTCATTCATCAAAAAAGTGAATCAATTATTTAAAAAACACATAAATCATATTCGTACATAACATTTAGCTTAAGAAATCAGATTAAAAACTAATGCAATTAATTATAAAAGAAAAAATAATCCCTCTAACAATAGTTTTCAATACAGTAATATGAACTTTGACTCATATCTAGAGAATTTTGTTATTTTCTATAAAATTAATGACTGAATTATCCTTTTGATAATTTGATATATCAAATATATATATGATTATATATATTGATAAATTTTCATACTTGTATGTGTAAATTCCCTCCACAGTATGCAAACTTCATATTCATACACTCTTGATTCACAAAAGCGCACTGCTGTGCAATAAATTAAATTACTAAAATAAAGACATTCGTGAATACGAATTCGAATATTTCAAAAGATATTCGCGAATACGAATACGAATATTATATGCAATATGAAATATAAAAAAATTTTATGAAAAAGGACATCACACTCTTGTTGGCGTACTTTAAAGTTAATAAAAGAACCCAAAAATTTTCATGATCATCATTAAATAATATTTGAAAATGATACAAGGCACAAATTTCTATAAAGAAATTAAAGTATTTGTACAAACTAAGATTTTTAGTCATTCATTTAAATTTCGTTTAGGATTTATGCATTTATTTATTTAATTTCTTTGGAGAAATATTCCTATTCGTATTTGTCTGAATTTGGCTAATACGAAAACAAAACATAGTACTCTAAAAACGTGGATACTCAGAATTACTGGAAGTTCGAGTTTTGAGGAGATTATCGAAAAACTTTAAATTTGTCCAACTAATTAATATTTTCCAAGATGTGACCAATTTTTTTAGGATGGAAGCGATACGGGCGGGCAAACGTGGTCACCTCCTATGGACCACAGTGCTTTGTAGTACAGAGTTGCGACCATTTAGTTAAATTAAAAGTTTTTGACAGTGTTGTAACAGAAAAGTATTGTAAACAAGTGAGTAGCAATCAAGGCGAATTCATAACAGGTGGCTGCACTAGCGATTTTAGTCACAGCTGTTTTATTTTCAGTTGCCTTGGTAGCAATACTAAAAATTGAAGAAGATAAAAGCTTAAAAAGTATAACATAAAAAATATGTACATGTGTATCATTATTTTGGCAAAAAAATAACCAAAATGAGAAAAATATTTACATCTCCACATTAAAGAAAAAAATAACCACTTTTGGTTAGAAATAACCAAAAACGGCAGGCCTGGTTGTGATCATATGTAGTACAAATATTTTTATCAAATAAACTCAATTTTGGGGAAAATGGAAAGTGAAATTATGACTTTAATAGAATTTGTGGAATTAATTGATTTAATGCACATAATATTTTGTAGTAAAAATTGTCCAAAAATCATTTGGACAATAATTTTTGATATTTTGAATTATTATTTTTTTATATTATATTATAATATTTAATCACTGGAATTTATACCTTTAAATATCTGTATCTGAAAATATTGTAAAAGATTGAACACGAAGGTTCCAATGTTGTTGGAACTATTTCCAAATTTCAAAACTATTAAACTTAGTTTTCCTGCTAAAATCGTATAGGTTAAAATTGTTGGTTGGAAGAAAAGAAAAACCACTGTTGAAATAAAGTTTAATTACGCTACATCGTGTGCTCCTTTCATTGTTCGGATCATCAAAATTTGTATTCAACCCAAATATAAATATTAACTATAATTATGTCCTTTCAGATCTATTCCCAGTGGCCATTAGGAGCTAGTTAAATATATTTGTGACACTCACAAAAATATTCATGGTCCTCTCGATCCAACGAAAAGAACTAGCAAAAATAATTGAGTACTCACCACAGAAATAATGAGGTAATTTACAAATTATCAAACATCAAGCTCACAGTCAATTCTTGTCATCATCCAAAGTAAGACAAATATTACTTTAATATAAACACATTTACACACACACACACACACAAATAAAGTAATTAATAAACGCAGTAAGATTAAAATCGTAAAAGAAGTGCAAGCGGGATAGGTTTGTTCAATAAAAAAAAAAGAAATTAAAAATTAATGAAAAAAAACATAAGAAAATCTTTCAAAAAAAAAACTAGTGAAAAAGTCCATAATCCCATAAAAGTGTTAACTAAAAATCTAAATTGTCTTTATACATATGTACATATATAAGTAGATGTATACACACACATGTGCTCGTATGATACAAAAGAAATTGAATATTAAATAAAATAAAAAAACACAAATGTGATGGAAAAATATATAGCGGTATACCTATAAGTATGTTCAAATAAAAAAAAAATAATTTTTTTTTTGTAAATTGTTAACTGCACTGCTACATTTCTTATGTACATATATACATAGGTACGTCCTTTTATTCACCTTGCTCAATATACATATGTACATATATTCGTTTATATGCATATATAATCCAAGTATATACATAAATACATACAAAATTACATAAATAAAAGTTAACGGGCATTAGTAAATAGAAGAAGAAGCAGCACAAAGTCGTTTTAACAAAAATTAAAATTACAAAATAAAAGAATTATTACATACATATGTACATTGGTTATACAAATTATAACCAGCTTGTGTGGGCTTAATTTGCCCGACAGTGTAAAAAATAAGAACCAAAGAAATAAAAAAAGAGAAGTGCTAAGAATTATATGTATGTCGAACACAATAATTTGGAATATTCCATATAACAAAAAGGTATTTAAACAATTGATATATTTAACAAAATCCACAAAAAAAACAAAAAAGAAATTAAAGTATGACAATTTGCACACCGATGCCTGAATTCTAACATAAAAACATCATACATACATATGCATATACTTACTTTACTAAAAAAAAATTTTAATAAAAACCAAAATACATACATACATATATGTATATACATCACATAATCGAAGTACTGCATAAAAATATCATTGTTCATAGTGTGGTGAATATAAATAAATGCTCTCAGACATAATCGTCTACTCTGGTAAATATAAATTACTTAATCTCTCTTACAACAAACTATCAGAGTAGATATATCATTTCTCTTTTACAACAAAATCTATGCATTACATGCTTATCAAATTTTATAATTTTTATTAACACAACTACTCACTTCATTTATTTTTTTTTTTGCATTATCAATTGTGTGTGTAAACTATCTTTTAAATAATATACAGTCCACTTAAACATAATCTATACGAAATAATATACAGTCAAGTACAAAATAATGAGGATAGGTGCAAAAATATTCAATAGTTTCTAATGCATTATTAAAACTACATACATAAATTTTAGAAGAAAAAAAAATTATAAAACTACAAGCTTCGTTTAATTGAAATAAAGCGAAGCAAACATATGTATAAAATAAAAACCTATGAATAAATTTACAAATATATTACTTCACGTTTAACATATGTGCACCTTAAAATACAAATTTTTTAACCCAAAAGTTAAATCCCTCATTTAAATCCTAAACAAAGAAAAAATAATAAAACAATTCGGTTTTCTATATTCATTTCTAACTAGGCATCTATTTCTAGTGCTATAACTCTGTAGCCCCTATTCAACGAATATAGAAAAGGAATCGTAATCAACAAAATATCTCATATAACCCCAAAATCCTATTAAAATACACTTGGTTTAACGTACTTTGCTGTTCAAACTAGGTAACTCATATAGTAATACACTCATTAGCCCTACTAAGTAAAAATAATTTTTTGCAAAATAGTTAAGCATCAGGAAATTTGAGGTAAACAGCCCTCACACATTTTCATTTAAAAGTATAAAACAGAAAATATTTCACAACTTATATGAAAAGAAAAATATTGTTTCATATAACTTTCACTTTCGACAACACTGTAATAAACTACTCTATAAGTATCTCATAAAAAGTTGCCAGGTTGTCGAAATTAAACTACCCTAGTTAATTCTCATAAAATACCCCAATTAAAACTAATACTAAAAACCACATTAATATTTAAAAATATAAGCTTGAAGTTAATTACATTTGCTATTGGTTAGTGATATAAACCGTAATTAAACACAACTTCAAACTTCCCATTAATTTACAACTTTCCAAAAAGTTTAACTGGTTGATAACCCCAAAAGTACTATTTAATAGTCAATTGCATTTAAAAATCCAAACCACATTTAAAAAATTCAAATCCAATAGTTTATATTCACCCTAATACTAGAATCCGACTTCTAGTGCTAAACTCTTAGCCCAAATTCATTGAATATAAACTGAGGGAAATAAAATTTTCTAATTGAAAGCATATTTTACTAATTAATATAGAAATTTAACTCTAGAGCTATTCCCCATAGCACCTTCACGAAGAAAATATATTAAATATTCTCTACCTGTAAAAGGAAAACATTTAGTACGATAGAATTATCAATAAAGAAACAAGAAGTTGTGAAATTAAGAAGCGTTATTCTAAATCTAATATACCCATATAACTCAGAAAATCCAAACTTAAATCTATCAAGTCTATAAAGTTACATAGCCCAAGTAGTTAAATTTCTTAACAATTCGTATAAGATGCAGTCCACCTCCCGAAACTCCAGCACGTCTGCCATGGAGCACTTTGACTTTGATTACGATCAATTAATAGCACTGTGCGAAAGGTTCGACGCTACCCCAGCAGATGAGCATACTGATACCATTCTTGAAGTCATGCTAAGAGACTTAGACTCAAGATGGGACAAATTAAAGTTCTCTCACGAAGAAGTCATGTTCTCCAAAGACACAAGAATTACACCAGAAATAAAGCAAGAAGTAAAAGAGAGATTTGAAGAAAGTAGAACCAGGTACTATGATTGCTCTTCTCGAATTCTCGATCTTGCAAGAATACTCCAACAAGAGAACCCGGGAGTTCCAAGATTTCAGTCCACGTCTCGCAATTTAAGTAACCGTCACGCTCCAGCCGAGACATATGTGCAAAATACTTCAAATGACTGCATCAAACTCCCTCCTTGTGATACGGAAGTATTCAATGGCAGCTATGAGCAATGGCTCTCATTTCATGACATGTTCACGGCATTATACATTAACCACTCAAAACTCAATAATGTCACAAAACTATATCATCTTCGTCATAAAACGAAGGGCGAAGCAGGTGCTATAGTTAAAAGATACCCTCTCACTAACGATAATTTTGAGCTGGCTTGGAATGCCCTTAGGACTCGTTATGAGAATAAACGTGTACTAGTTGACAACCAAATAAAAATATTGTTCAATATACCGGCAGCCAAAAGCGAAGATAGTGAATCAATAAGAAAGATACAATCATCTGTAAGTGATTCACTAGCTACTCTAAAAACACTCGGTATTCAAGTGGAAAGTTGGGACCCGATTCTCATACGGTTGATTTCGACAAAACTTCCAGAAAAAACACTAGCACTTTGGGAACAATCACTTACGTCTCCTCGCGAGCTGCCTCAATGGTCCCAAATGTCACAATTTCTCGTGGACAGGTACGAAGCTGTAGAAAGGCTTAATAGCATTAAAAATTATAAAGAATGTGTTAGTCTTGAAAAAAAACCTTTGCCCAGCATACACACATACATATCACAAGAAAATCTGACTTCGTCTTGCAAGTTATGCAAAGAAGAACACTCTCTCAGGTCATGTCCAAAATTTAAATCCTTTACCGTACAGCAAAGAGTAGATTATGTCTTTCAGAATAAATTCTGTAATAATTGTTTAGCAGTATCACATTTAAAGGCAAATTGTAAAAGTAAGCATACTTGCCTATATTGTAAAAAGCAACACCATACCCTTTTGCACATGAGACAAATTTCACAAAATTCAACTCAAAACCAAGAAAACTCTCAATATAATTTGAGCAATCCGAATAACAATTAAAAAAACGAATCCAAAAAACCCGTACAAACTCCAAAAAATAATACACAAATAGAACTTACGTGTCCATCTAATCAATGCCAAGCAAATGTTTCAACAAGTAATGAAAATATATTATTACGCACAGCTCTAATGCAGATAGAGCATAAAGGTGAACTTTTTACCGTAAGAGCGTTGATTGATCCCGACTCTGAACGAACATTTTTATCAGAAAGGGTTTGAAATCATTTACAGTTACCCTATCAGAAGTCCCACTTTGAAAATATAGGTATTGGTGGACAAATGCAAACGGCAAACAAAGAATCAGAGTTTGTTTTATATGCAAAGTGATATGACCTCAGGGTCCCTATAAAAGCTATAATATTACCCAAGGTAACAAAACATCTACCAGCCTGTTCCTTTGAAATCCCCATTTCGCCCGAGCTTAAAGAACTAGATCTTGCGGATCCAGCTTTTAATAAGTCGTCTCAGATAGATCTTATACTAGGCAACGACTTCGAACATTGTCTCAATATCGAAGGCATTAAAAAGAATATTTGTGGGAAGACATCAGCTTACAACACAATATTTGGGTGTGTTCTCAGTGGTCCCATAAAAACTCAGACCATTAACGCATTCACAACTTCAGTTATCCCATCTGAAGCTTCTGAGCTCAATAATCTCTTAAACAAATTTTGGGAACAAGAAGAAATTCCTAGCATTCAGCCAAAAACTTCAGAAGATGAATTTTGTGAAAAATTTTACATTGAAACAACAACTCGTAATGAAAATGGTAGATATGTCGTACGACTTCCATTTAGAACTGAGTATCCCGATCAAATCTTCTTAAGCTCGTCCCGGTTTACAGCCTTGGCACAATACACAAGCATAGAAAAAATACTACTCAAAGACCCGAACCTTAAAGAGCAATACAAAGAAGTTCTTAATGAATACATCACTTTGGATCACATGGAAGAAACCTCATCAGGTGAAATTGTGTCCCAAGGTAAATATAGCTCATTTTATTTACCACATCATGCGGTTGTGCGCCCAGAACATAAAACCACAAAAGTAAGAGTAGTCTTTAACGCCTCTCGAAAAACGAAGTCTAAATTTTCTCTCAATGACGTTCTGTAGACAGGCCCCACTCTTGTTACACGCCACTACATTTTTTTTTGCTGAAAAGAATTTTTTTTACAAAATAGGTAGAGGTTTAAAAGAACAAACAGTCAATACTGGCATGGTTTGATGAAAGGTGCGTTCCTGGCTAGCTCATCAGGGGATAAGTTTCTTGACCCTTATTCTTAGCGTGTGAACATAAAACTAGACTCTCCATGCCCTGAAAATCCAGAGTCTAGAAAATAAAGAAACGGAACAAACTATTTTCTTGGTACTAAAACGATCTTGATTAATGACTTAATACTAGGGCAGATTTTTTTTTCTTACGCATAAATCCATACTGCCCAGTATGATGGTCTCTTATACGTTATGTGTGATCACCTAACACTCAAAAAAAAAATCTTAGCACATCATTTTGAATTCAATTCAGTTTTTATTCAAATGAAAGAAAAAATTTAGCATTTAAGATTTTAAGTACAAAATGGTTACAAATATAATTACTTAAAAGCAGTTAGTTATGGGAAAGAAGGTTAGTAAAGGGTAAGTAAAATTATATAATATGTATATATGATCTAATACAATAAATGAATCGGAAAATTATAATTTACAATTGGTTTTAAAATATAATGGTTTTTTTTTTTGTTATATTTACTCTAATATGATGTAGACTGCTGGTAATTTCCATCTTGTTGCGCTGTCTTGCTGTTTTGGATTGGGTTTTTATATAGTTGAATTTGTTGGTTGTAATTTTCAGGTGTTTATTTAGTTTGTAGGTTTTGGTTTAAATTTAGTCTTGGTTTATTCATTTTGTTGCATTATTTGGCCATTTGTAAATCAGTTGAATATTTATTAAATTAATATTTAATTATATATATTAATTAATATTTTTGTTACAGTTGTTTAGATTTGACAATATCTATTATATTTAGTTTTAAGAGTTTTTCAATTTCTTTAGTTTTAGCACCTTTGTTGATTTTTATGTTTGACTGTTGTTATTTGTAAAAAGTTTAAGTTTGCTTTACACTTTTATGTTTCTGGGCATTACAATAAAATTTTTTTTGTTTTGATCGGTGGGAAAGAAAAACTTGCCATCAATATGGATTTAAGGTTAAGTGTGGGAATTTTCCCCGTACGACTACTTTTTACATATACTGTACATGTTTTGTTTGATGAGAGTATCATTTTTTTTAAAAAAAATTTTCTTGATACATTTTCTTAAATTTATATGTAACATTTAATTATTATTTTTGATAACTTAACTTATGCACACTTTGTTTTATTTGTTACAATTGTTAAATCATATTAGTTAAAAATTTTCTGTCTCATACGTGTGTATGTATGTGCATATGTATGTATATGCATAGGTTTGCGATTGACTAGATTTTGCTTACTTTTGTACAGTAGTCTCGCTAAGT
Organism: Tachina fera; assembly: GCA_905220375.1. NCBI lineage: Eukaryota > Metazoa > Arthropoda > Insecta > Diptera > Tachinidae > Tachina > Tachina fera. The sequence goes on along the minus strand of LR999965.1, from coordinate 64,660,788 downwards.
ATATGTTTCTTTTTTTTCACATTCCAACATGCGCTATGTACTTAAAATTTATTTTACTAAATAGTTATTTTTCTTTTTAAATTTTATTCTTTAACATAGGCACACATACATTTCTCAAAGACACTTTTTTTTGTTTTATGTTCCACCATTTTCTTTTTTTTTAAACCTTTTTCTTTAAAAAAAAACTGTGAGCAAATTTTTCACATGGGTTCTTGTTTTATTCAAAATTCTTACTTTCTTTGATTTGACCGTTCTTAGATCACAATACAGCAAATGTGTGCTAACGAGTTTATCACTTGTCACCAACACCTTTTTGGAGTATTCCAGTCAGACTTCTTGTCTTAAATTTAGATATTTGAAATATTTTCTTTTAGTAAAAAAAATAGAGTATTTTTTCCAGCGTCACTTGAAGACATTTTGTTGCACACATATATACATAAAAAAAACCATATGCGGTTTTGTCTTTTCTACAAACCGTCTCGTATGCAGTTGAACTTAGATTTCATTTAATTTTCACTACATTACATTTTCACCGACTGTCTACTTTCAAGATTTAATTAAATGTATACTTATAAAAGTATATATATATATAGCGCACTAAAACCACAAAGTAGACTTTTTTTTAACTTTCTTTTCTGAACACGTCTGTCCTTTAATACGGTTGCCAACTAATTAATTCTAGATTTTCTCGTCGCCATTCAGCTGCAAAAAAAAACTGTCTTCTCTTCCTCTTCTTCCTATCTTTCGCTACCAAGTGTCGTAATCCTATTGGCTACTCTACGTAACGGGACTATCATGCCATAATGGTTATATATTTTTTTATGTGAAGAAGAAGTGTGATAAGGAATGAACGAAATATTATTTTACCAGGGATGCTATATACTGGGCAAGGTTGCATTTTTAGGTAGTTTAGCGAAATCTATCTGAGACGAAAACTGACGCCGTTAACTTTGAAGTTGAAGCGAATTGAAAATTATAATACTAATAAAATCCGTAACAAAACTGCTTCGTATCGAAATCTCTGATTGAAGAACGAACAGGAAGGATTTTAATAACATGGAAAATAATGGAAAGAAAATCTTAACGATGGGTTTCAGCAAAAAAAAATTGTGTATCTCAAAGTCCGAGTAACGTGTGGCTCGACCCACAAAGCCGGGAACATATGAACAAAATAAATAATTATATATATGTAATATTTCTAGGCACGTATGCTAAGGTCGAATATCGGAAGCATGGTATTTGCCTATGTATTTCCCTTGAAGGTCTTCGATTTCGTAAAGAGCGTTGCCAATTTAATTTTAATTCTGCACTTAATGTATTTTGGGAAAAATTTTGCATTTATGCCCTTTTTAAAATCACTCTGCACGTGATTCTTTCGGAATACTTCCTGTCCTACGACAAAATTTACGGGCCTACTTCTCGTATTGTACGTTCTGGTACTCTTTTCGTGAGCGATATTCAGACTTTCTCTTATTTTCTCCCGTATATTTTGGAGTCGGTCTGAATGTTTTACTTCCGTATCATCGGTCAGCATATTCAATTTTTCCAAAATTTGCGTACGAGGAGCCGTGGGAGATCATATTCTGACCGAATGCTGCAAAGTAGGGTGAGCATTGTATGGATGAGTGGAAATCACTCCTCAGAATCGACAGAATTTTATGTATATCTCTGTCCCAGCCTAAATGGTCGGATTCGTTCTTCAAAAGGTATCGAATTTTTGAAATAATCTCCCGATTTACCCTTTCGGAAGCGTTTGCCTGTGGCGAATAAAACCCGATTGTAATATGATTTACTCCATACGCTAGTAAAAATTCTTTCATTTCTTTTGACGTAAACTGTTTAGCATTGTCACTATGTAAGTACTGCGGCACGCCGAAAGTGCAGAAGATTTCATTTAAAAAAAATTCTATGACACTACTAGTTGTAGCTGCCTTTATAGGCTTCAAAAATACGAACTTTGTTAAATGATCGACCGTAACAAATAATTGACAATTTTTCGATTTTGAGCACGGATACGGTCCCAAGAAATCACAATAAAGCCTCTGGAATGGTCGAAGAGTGATAAACTGATTCCCCATGGGAGGGCGTAAAGTCTTATTGTTTGGTTTTATGGCTTTACAGTCGTCGCAGCATTGAATATACTGTTTTATTTGACGTGTCGTTCCAGGCCAGTAATATTTTTGCCTAATTCGGAAAAGTGTTTTGGCGAGGCCACCGTGACACCCTTCTTCATGAGCGGACTTAATAACGTTTTGTGCTAAGCTTTTTGGTAGCCATAAGCGCCACAGATCTGGTTCTTCTTCACTCCCAGTTCTGAATTTCACACGCTTATAAACGAAATTGTCAGATATGCATAAATCTGGTAAAGAATCTGCGTTTTTACGAATATTTTCCCTTAGTGCGTTATATTCATCATTGTCAAAATCGGGTGAGCTAGTATCTACTTCTGGAGGATTGCAAATTATCCTAGCTTCGTCGACATCAAACCTCGAGAGAGTGTCTGGCACAACATTTAAGGATCCCTTTCGGTGTTCCATCTTAAAATCAAAATTTTGGAGCTTTAAGCTCCATCGCTCTAGCCTTCCATTTAATTCCTTTTGGCTCATAAGCCATCGAAGGCTTGAATGGTCTGTAACGATTTTGAAAGGGAGACCCTCTATGTACTGTAGAAAACGTTTGACGCAAATCACGGCTGCAAGGCACTCTAGCTCCGTGACCGTGTAGTTACGCTGTGCCTTGTTCAATTTTTGGGACACAAACGCGATTGGCCTATCCCTACCTTGCTCATCAACCTGATATAGCACCCCACCTATTCCTATGCGTGATGCGTCGCATTGTATCACAAACTCCTTAGCGAAATTTGGCTGGGCCAGTACAGGTGCGCTTGAAAGAGCTGATTTTAGTTCATTGAAGGATTTTATAGCTTCTTGTGTGAGGCGAAAGGGTTTGTTTGAAGTGCGAAGGCAATCCGTGAGTGGACCTGCTAGGCCAGAAAAATTTTGGATAAACCCACGGTACCAATTTGCCATTCCTAAAAATCTCCTAACTTGTCGTGGAGTCTTGGGCAAAGGAAAGTCGATTATAGCTTCTATTTTTCCCGGATCTACTTTCAAATTTCCGCCTCCAACTACATATCCTAGATACTTTATTTCGCGTTGACAAAACTTGCTTTTATTTACATTTATCGTGAGACCCGCCGATTTTAAACATTTGGCGACTTCCGACAGTAATTCCATATGGCTATCAAAATCTGGACTGCAAACAAGAAGGTCGTCTAAGTAAATAAACACGTTCTCTCTCAGCCTTGATGGAATAGCTTTATCCATCAGGCGACTCATGGTCTGAGGACCATTACAAACCCCGAAAGGCATTACCCTATATTGGTAAAGAGGCCTTCCAGGTACCGCAAAGGCTGTCTTTTCTTTCGAAGCTTCGGACAATTTGATTTGGAAGAAGGCGTCTTTAAGATCAATGCCACTTATGAAATGTGTATCTTTCAATCTACTAAGTAGGCCATTGATATGTGGGAGCGGATACGAATCCTTTTTGGTTAAAGAGTTTATTTTCCTACAGTCCAGACAGAGTCTTATCTTGCCTGGCTTCCGAACTGTGACTATAGGACTGCACCATGGTGAGTTTGACTCTTCAATCACGCCAAGTGCCAGTAACCTATCAAGCTCATCATAAACCTCCGCTTGTCTGGGTGGGGAAAGTGGATAGTGTCTGCACTTCACCGGTGTAGCATCCCCTGTGTCAATGTGGTGCTCTATCAATTGTGTGCAGCCTAGCCCTAGCTTTTCGTAGGAGGGGAAGTCTGAAATTACTTGCCTCAGTTTATATTTTTGTTCAGGATTGAGAGCGTGAAAGTCTAACTTGGAGTCGTAATCTAGATCTACACTGGATATGATATGAGGTGCTAGCTCAAAAGCCTTCCAAAAATTTACACCAAGATATCCGTGTAGCGATAGTGTAGGCACTATGTAAAAAACTATATGTTTTGTAACACCCATATATGTCACTGGAAGTGAGCAATATCCTAGAATTTCAGCTCTCGAACCATTTGCCGTACATACGTTAGCTCTTACTTTTACCAGCTGAATGTCGTTCTTATCAATAAACTCTAAACTGTCTTTTCCCAGAACGGATACGTTTGCCCCCGAGTCTAAAAGGCATAATATTTCATGGTTAAAAATCGAGACTTTCGCAAATGGCCTGCCGTCATCTGCGCTAGATAACACTGTTGCATCAAGTAAATGTCTAAAGGTTTTTCTCTTCTGATATCGAGATCTACATTTTTGAATTTTCTGTGAAGTCACGAATTGAAAAGGTTTATCTTTGGTCTGAAATTTGTTCTGCCTGTGGTTATGTAAGAAATTATTAAGTATGTCTGAGTTTGATTGTTGCTGTGGGATATGAGGAGAAACCCCCTGTGAGGGTTTAACCTCAATGTTTATTGCATCGTCGGGATTTAGTTCGGAGAACGAGCATCCCCGATGGCCTGCTCGCTCTGGCGCTTGTTTTCCGTATGTTCGCTACAATTCGGTATAGTTACATTCCTTTTCCCACATTTATAGCAAAAAATATGCCGGGTTTCATCTGGGCAGTAAATGTAACTGTGTCCTAATTGGAGACAGTTCCAACATTTTATTTTTGAGTAATCCCCTTTTACATATGATCGCGTTGCTCTAAGAGCTTCTATTTGCGGATCTGGTTTCTCGTCTGATTCTATCAGGGTGTTATCAGCAGAAATTTCGTTGATACGACGTGGTTTATTTGAGGGATTCGTTGCAACTTTGCTTTCCTGCAGCACTTTTTCGGCCTTTCTTGCTAATAATCGAAGTTCGCCTAAGTCCCTAGGATTAGCGATAAAAATCATAATTTGCAATTCAGGGTTAACGTTTTTCTTAATGACTTCAATTAGAGAAGTATCAGACATTGGATCGCGAAGCCTTGAGTTCATTTGTACAATATATGTATGAAAATCGTCATAAGTTTCTTTTTGAAGTTGTTTTCGCGTCGAAATTTTCAGCAAGATTTCATTTTCAGTTTCAAGAGTGCCAAATTCTTTAATAATAGCTGACTTCAGAAGTGTATAACTTGCCCTTGGATATTGTTTTATAAACATCCAATACCATGTTTCGGCCTTTTGTGTGAGAAACATGTGGAAATTGGCCATTAAATGTTCCAGCGGGCACTGAGAGCGCTCAGTGAGAGTATCTATTTTAAATAAAAAATCGTTTACATTGCCTTCGCCACTATAAACAACCTTCCAATCCTTCAACCTAACGGAATAAACTGACGAAGTGTTTGAAAGCGAATTGTTTTGATAAATCCCGGGTTGACCGTTTAAATTTGACGATGCAGGGGAAGCCGGGTCATTATGAGGCCGGCCCCAAGATTCTCTAGCCGCGTTAAGCTCCTGTCTAAATTCTTCCCGCATTGCTCTTATAGTTTCCCGCATATATGTGGTCAACGTTTCCATAGAATTTACTTCTGTGTTTTCTTGACCCCCTGCTGTAGCCGAAGGGCCGGCTTCAGAATTATCGTTACGCGATGCCATTAGAGACCTATTACTTAAGTTTTCTTGACTACCCACAATATCTTGGTCCCTTATTGAACCTTCCATAGATTGTATGCCCAATTCCCTCAAGGAGTTGTCTAATTTCTCTGTGTTTGAGTTATTCCCTATTACCAGAACCTCTTCACTTTGACTATATGAATCTAGAGATCCTGAAACTGGGGACGATCTAATTGCCTTAATAGAGGTACTTGAATTAGTCCCTACTAGACTGGTATTGCTACTTGTTGTTCTCCTTGCAGTAGTTCCACCTGTAATATGTGTTCGCGGTTTCAAAATAGTTTTGCCTCTCCCCCTTCCAGGGGTTAAAGTTGAGTTTGAATTACGATTGGGAGGTACGGTGTTTTGTGATTTTGAGCATGTGTTAGGCTTGTGCATACTGCACTCAAGCACAAATCAAAGAAATTTAGAACTTTACGAAAATGTCAGAATGTAGAATGCGAAAATGTAGAATTTATCAAATTACGCGTAATCGAAACACGTATTACCGCATTTATTGATAACGTTAGCTAAGATGTATAAAAAGGTAATTTATTTTATGATTTGTAACAATCCGATCAGTGTCTTTGGAAAGATTTCAAAAAAAAAGAGAAAATATATGATTTGTTATCCACTCATACATAGGTACATACTATTTTTATGAGTTGGGAGAAAACTTTTAATTACATATAAAATAATGAATAAGGCTTAAAATATTTATTAATGCTTAATATATAATTCAAAAAAAATAAAAAAATTTATATATTTCAATCAAGAAAAATTTACACATTGAAGAATGTTAGGCAATCACACGATACGCAAAAAAAACCAACATATAATCCATAAGAGCCATTACTATGCATTGTGTAAAGTATTTCCAGTGTTTTACTTGGCTGATCGATTTAAATAAAAAAAATATAATGATGACTCAAGTAATATACTATACTTTCACAATAAAACAAATTTTTAGTACCATTACCCTGCGCAATCTAGTGTATAAGTTATACATTATAGCATTTATTCAGTCTAAATATGTTTCGCAACATGTCCACCATTTATACATATAGTCGAACACGGACTTAAACAATTTAACACTAAATACATATTGCTGTAATGAAATTGGAATTTTATAGCAGGAAGCAGCTGAGCAACTCGTTATCGTCAGCCTGGACTTATAAAAATTCAAAATCATTGAAACAACAATTGTGGTGTTACTAATTAATACAGGTTACAAATTTTATTTTTCCATTACATCATTGTACTTCATATAGCAGTTGATTCCAGCATTATGACAAACAACCAAAGAATCAAGACTTATATAAAGCAAAAAATCAGTAATAGAGTCGTTCCTGATGTTATTTGGCTATCTAAACTTTTAGACAGCTTTCTATTCGACTGTCCTGATAGGACTCGGTCTTTCCGTTGGGCGCCATTTATGTTACACGCCACTACATTTTTTTTTGCTGAAAAGAATTTTTTTACAAAATAGGTAGAGGTTTAAAAGAACAAACAGTCAATACTGGCATGGTTTGATGAAAGGTGCGTTCCTGGCTAGCTCATCAGGGGATAAGTTTCTTGACCCTTATTCTTAGCGTGTGAACATAAAACTAGACTCTCCATGCCCTGAAAATCCAGAGTCTAGAAAATAAAGAAACGGAACAAACTATTTTCTTGGTACTAAAACGATCTTGATTAATGACTTAATACTAGGGCAGATTTTTTTTTCTTACGCATAAATCCATACTGCCCAGTATGATGGTCTCTTATACGTTATGTGTGATCACCTAACACTCAAAAAAAATCTTAGCACATCATTTTGAATTCAATTCAGTTTTTATTCAAATGAAAGAAAAAATTTAGCATTTAAGATTTTAAGTACAAAATGGTTACAAATATAATTACTTAAAAGCAGTTAGTTATGGGAAAGAAGGTTAGTAAAGGGTAAGTAAAATTATATAATATGTATATATGATCTAATACAATAAATGAATCGGAAAATTATAATTTACAATTGGTTTTAAAATATAATGGTTTTTTTTTGTTATATTTACTCTAATATGATGTAGACTGCTGGTAATTTCCATCTTGTTGCGCTGTCTTGCTGTTTCGGATTGGGTTTTTATATAGTTGAATTTGTTGGTTGTAATTTTCAGGTGTTTATTTAGTTTGTAGGTTTTGGTTTAAATTTAGTCTTGGTTTATTCATTTTGTTGCATTATTTGGCCATTTGTAAATCAGTTGAATATTTATTAAATTAATATTTAATTATATATATTAATTAATATTTTTGTTACAGTTGTTTAGATTTGACAATATCTATTATATTTAGTTTTAAGAGTTTTTCAATTTCTTTAGTTTTAGCACCTTTGTTGATTTTTATGTTTGACTGTTGTTATTTGTAAAAAGTTTAAGTTTGCTTTACACTTTTATGTTTCTGGGCATTACATTAAAATTTTTTTTGTTTTGATCGGTGGGAAAGAAAAACTTGCCATCAATATGGATTTAAGGTTAAGTGTGGGAATTTTCCCCGTACGACTACTTTTTACATATACTGTACATGTTTTGTTTGATGAGAGTATCATTTTTTTTTTAAAAATTTTTCTTGATACATTTTCTTAAATTTATATGTAACATTTAATTATTATTTTTGATAACTTAACTTATGCACACTTTGTTTTATTTGTTACAATTGTTAAATCATATTAGTTAAAAATTTTCTGTCTCATACGTGTGTATGTATGTGCATATGTATGTATGTGCATAGGTTTGCGATTGACTAGATTTTGCTTACTTTTGTACAGTAGTCTCGCTAAGTATATGTTTCTTTTTTTTCACATTCCAACATGCGCTATGTACTTAAAATTTATTTTACTAAATAGTTATTTTTCTTTTTAAATTTTATTCTTTAACATAGGCACACATACATTTCTCAAAGACACTTTTTTTTGTTTTATGTTCCACCATTTTCTTTTTTTTTTTAAACCTTTTTCTTTAAAAAAAAAACTGTGAGCAAATTTTTCACATGGGTTCTTGTTTTATTCAAAATTCTTACTTTCTTTGATTTGACCGTTCTTAGATCACAATACAGCAAATGTGTGCTAACGAGTTTATCACTTGTCACCAACACCTTTTTGGAGTATTCCAGTCAGACTTCTTGTCTTAAATTTAGATATTTGAAATATTTTCTTTTAGTAAAAAAAATAGAGTATTTTTTCCAGCGTCACTTGAAGACATTTTGTTGCACACATATATACATAAAAAAAACCATATGCGGTTTTGTCTTTTCTACAAACCGTCTCGTATGCAGTTGAACTTAGATTTCATTTAATTTTCACTACATTACATTTTCACCGACTGTCTACTTTCAAGATTTAATTAAATGTATACTTATAAAAGTATATATATATAGCGCACTAAAACCACAAAGTAGACTTTTTTTTAACTTTCTTTTCTGAACACGTCTGTCCTTTAATACGGTTGCCAACTAATTAATTCTAGATTTTCTCGTCGCCATTCAGCTGCAAAAAAAACTGTCTACTCTTCCTCTTCTTCCTATCTTTCGCTACCAAGTGTCGTAATCCTATTGGCTACTCTACGTAACGGGACTATCATGCCATAATGGTTATATATTTTTTTATGTGAAGAAGAAGTGTGATAAGGAATGAACGAAATATTATTTTACCAGGGATGCTATATACTGGGCAAGGTTGCATTTTTAGGTAGTTTAGCGAAATCTATCTGAGACGAAAACTGACGCCGTTAACTTTGAAGTTGAAGCGAATTGAAAATTATAATACTAATAAAATCCGTAACACTCTTCAAAACGACTTAATATCTATAGTGCTCAACTGGAGAAAATACAAATACGTTTTCAATGGCGACATACAAAAAATGTACCGCCAAATCGAAATACACCCAGAAGACAGACCTTTTCAGAGGATTTTATTCAAGTCTGAAGCGGACGGCCCTACGAAGGATTACCATTTAAAAACAGTAACCTTCGGTGTTAACTGCGCTCCGTATTTAGCAATTCGGACACTTCTCCAGCTGGCCTCAGACTCTGAATCGATGTACCCAAGAGCTGCATCAATTCTGCGTTCTGAAACGTATGTCGATGATATTCTCTACCGGAGGGTATTCATTAGAAGAAACCATTTCTGCCCAAACACAGCTCATTAAAACGTTAAAATCAGCTGGGTTCCCTCTCAAAAAGATCACAGCAAATGATTCCCAATTGCTCGCTCATTTAAACAAAGAAGATCTATATGATTCAGAATTTCTTCGATTCCACGAAACAAGTTCTACCAAAACTCTAGGAATCAAGTGGAACGCTCTCACTGACTCATTTTCATACAGCTTTTTGCCAGTAGATCCAGCCATAAAAATTACAAAGCGACAAATTCTCTCCTCTATAGAAAAACTTTTTGATCCCGCTGGATGGTTAGCCCACAATATATATTCGATGCTAAAACAATAAGCACAATACTTTCACGAACTTATTGGTAGCGAAAAGTAAAGTCGCTCCTATCCAAACGATTTCTCTTCCCCGTTTTGAACTCAATGGCGCAGTATTGCTAGCAAATCTCGTTAAATATATTGTCTCAACAATAAAGCTTGAAGTAACGGAAATAAATCTATGGACTGACTCGTCCATAGTGTTGGGTTGGCTCTCAAAACCACCTTCAACATGGGAAACCTATGTTGCGAATCGAATTTCACATATTTAGTACCAAATGCTAAGTGGCAACATGTTCCATTTCATGACAACCCTGCAGACCTAGGAACAAGGGGCTGTAGCTCTCAAGATCTTGCTCGAAACTCTCTTTGGTGGTATGGACCATCATGGCTAAATAAACCTCAATCAGAATGGCCAAAACGAAACCCCCTCAAAGCGGTTGAAAATCCCATAGCCCCTACAAAAAACACATCCCTACAAGCTCAAGTCGAAGTAAATAATTTGTTTAATAACTTCTCATCGTATAGCAAAGCCTTACGTGTTACTTGCTACATTTTTCGATTCTTCAATCGAACCATAAAAAATATCAGACCAAATGGTTTCAAACCCACCAAAATCGACTTAACCCGAGAAGAAATAAAGTTTGTAAAATCTAGATTTATTATTCTAGCTCAAAAATCATGTTATCTTGAAGAATATGAAGCTATATCAGAATCAAAACCACTACATAATAAAAGTTCATTAAAACCTCTTAACCCGTTTATCGATTCAAAATCAATTTTACGTGTAAATGGCAGATTATCTCAATCGACTCTTCCATATAACGAACGTTATCCCATGATACTACCGGGTAACTCAAGATTTTGTCAGCTGTATCTATCTCATCTACATAAATTGCTTTATCACGCAGATTGCGGATTAAGACTCAAAACCCGCGTAAAAAATATAATACGTAATTGCAAAATTTGTATAATATACAAACAGCAACCCTGTCATCAAATCATGGCCCCTTTACCACCAGAAAGGTGCAATATGTCCATACCCTTCCAAGTAGCTGGTATAGATTTTGCCGGCCCATTTGAGTTAAAAACTTCCCTGCGAAAGGCGCCATATGTCAAGGGGACGCTAGTGTATTCGTTTGTTTCAGCACAAAAGCCATACACTTGGAGCCCTGCTGAGATCTTTCTTCGGCGGCATTCGAAGCCGCATTTGCTCGTTTTGTTGGTAGGCGGGGGCTCCCCCAAAGGGTAGTAACCGCTAACGGCAGAAACTTCGTCAGTGCCAGCAGAACTCTTGAACACGAATTTGCCTCCTTTATTAAAACCATTGCTCAAGATATAGCTTAAAGGTACATTACACAAAGGTTTGAGTGGAAATTTATACCTCCACATGCTCTACACATGGGCGGTCTATGGGAAGCTGCCGTGAAAAGCTTCAAATTTCATTTCAAAAGACTTGCTGTGGGTCAAAAGTTCACTTTTGAAGAATTCGCTACAATTTTAGCACGGATTGAAGGTGTGCTTGACTCGCGCCCTTTATCCGCCTTATCAGAAGACCCAGCAGATTTAACTACATTAACTCCTGGCCATTTTCTCAGAGGTGCACCCTTGCTAGCTTTCCCAGAACAGAATTTCGAGAACATGTCTCTCATCAACAGATGGGAAAAGCTAAAGGCACTCCATCATCAGTTCTCAGTCCGATGGAAGCAAGATTTTTTGAAAGCCCTACACAAACGCTACAAATGGAAGAACTCTGCTCCAAATCTAAAGGTCGGAGACCTTGCCGTTGTTATGGATGATTTACTTCCACCTCACGACTGGCGTTTAGGAAGAATCGAGCGGACCTTTACGGGCTCCGACCATAACGTACGCACAGCTGATGTACGTATGTATATCCACAGGAATCATAACTCGCCCTATTGTTAAACTCTGTTATTTACCGCTTTTGAACAATGAAAATTCGTCTGCAATATTATCTACTCAGCATAGCACATAAATATTATCTACTCAGCATAGCACATAAGTATTTACTCACATATTCTTATATCTAACATTCTCTCATTTAGTTAGTTAAGTATTACAATTATAAGGTCTCTAATTTTTGTGTTTTCTTGATCTAGGAACAATCGTCGTTCTAGCTCCAGCACACGTAATTTTACAAAAGGCCGAAATAGTCATAGCAACCGACAAAATCCCGAGTTGTACAAGTGTGCTCTGTGCCATAAATTTCACGCTTTACGGTTCTGCCGTAGATGAGTCCGGAAAAAAGAGAAAGGATAGTAAACAGGCACAATTACTGTGTCATCTGCTTAGCACGCAGCCACGATCTGAGAGGCTGCACTTATATGGACACATGCAGAAAATGTGATAAATTCCACCACACCCTACTTCATCTGAGGTCGCAGCATTCTAAACAGCCAAGAGAAATTAGAACCGAAGATTTGCGTCAAAGTAGACAACAACCGTTGAAATCTACAAGAAGAAATTCTACAACCACTCCACAGAGTCCAACAGCAACAGTGCAACCATCTACCTCTACTACAACACCAGACACCAAAATCTTAGTGGAGGCTATCACATCCCTTGCTACCGTTTTGTGTGCCAAGCAATATGTTGCCTGAAGCCAAGGCCAGCGCCATGTCCAAAAATCATTTGGACAATAATTTAAATAACTAAAATTTACAAAATTTTAAATTTAAATTTTTGATATTTTGAATTATTATTTTTTTTATATTATATTATAATATTTAATCACTTGAATTTATACCTTTAAGTATCTGTATCTGAAAATATTGTAAAGGTTGAACACGAAGGTTCCAATGTTGTTGGAACTATTTCCAAATGTCAAAACTATTAAACTTAGTTTTCCTGCTAAAATCGTATAGGTTAAAATTGTTGGTTGGAAGAAAAGAAAAACTACTGTTGAAATAAAGTTTAATTACGCTACATCGTGTGCTCCTTTCATTGTTCGGATCATCAAAATTTGTATTCAACCCAAATATAAATATTAACTATAATTAAGTCCTTTCAGATCTATTCCCAGTGGCCATTAGGAGCTAGTTAAATATATTTGTGACACACACAAAAATATTCAAAAATAATACATAGTATTTTTAACAGATGAAATAAGATTCTTTTCCATTGCACTTTCTTAAAAAATAATAAACACAATTGACCTGACAGTCAGTACATACATATGTAAAATTAATTACTAAGTTAATGCAAATATAGTTCATGAAAGAACTATGTTAAAAATTTTTATTAATGTACTTAAGTCTTGCATATATGTACATATGTATGTATGTAGTTGTAAACTTTATTACGAAAGCAGTTTCTTCTACTAAAAACTGTTTTAATGCAAAAAAAGAGAAAATTCACCACACTAACATTTGGCTCTCAAAAATAACTCACCTTTTCTCATGATGCATGCGACACATACAAAAGTAGAAAGTAGATCTACTTTATCCGTCCTATGCGTCTATACGTTCTTTGCGTTTTGTTCTGTAACTTCCCACATACAAATACTCAGATTCTACTTTTTTGACACATGCATAAAACGCAACTACGCATTGAACGGATAGTATGGACCTTCAGCTTAATGTTAATGAATCACTATTTGGCATTGGACAAAGCGAAGTTGATCGCTGACGAAAAATTGAATTTGCCGTTAAAAAAATACTTTCATTAGATTTATTATTTCTATTATTTTCATTAAGAGCTTCAGAACTCACAGTAAAATAGGCATTTCTGCCCTTAGAACTCACTTCATAATTTTTTGTATTTGAGGTACTTATATAGAGTATTGCTCAAAGGCACCTTTTTGTGTTTTTTTGTTTGCGGTTATTTTTTGTTTGTTTTTGTAATTTATGATTGTTTGTTTTTTTCGAGGTACTCGTATAGAGTATTCCTCAATGTCACTGTTTATGTTTTTTTTGTTTGCGGTTTTTTTTGTTTTTGTAATTTCCACTTTTTAAAAATATTAGGAAAGCACATAAAACTTATTTATTAAAGTCAGTATGTACCTATTACTAATAATATGCACTACGAATATTTTTTTTATCATTTTTTGTTGAATGTAAGAAAAATTCCGCTAATCGACTATTCCCTATGAACGTACAACGAGAACTGAGTGATATGTAAAATACAGCGCAAATTTTAGTTAAGTTATGTTCGGTTAGTCTGAGTGGTCAAGGACATCGCATAGACCAGGATTGATCCTTAGCGATACCAGCAGATGACAAGAAAGTATGGCGGTCTAGTTCGTGGTGCCTGTAAAATTTACCAAACCTTGGCAGCCTACACGTTTCCATTACCGATACATGATCAAGACTACGGAAAGTGTGATCACCAAGACAGTCATATCTTGTGGGGTTTAGAATCTAACAGTGGCACAGTAGATGTTCTACTGTCTCAATTACCCTAAGTTCCTTACATTTCCTGCAGATACCGTCAAGTATTTGTCCTATTTTGACGGCATACGAAGCCGTCCAGCAGTTTTCAGTTAATACCCCCACTTTTTAGACGTTTTGCAAGTTTTCGTCGCCGCCAACTTTTCTCCGCTTCTTCCTTCATGTTAGAGTCTAAGATCCATTTAAGGTGTTGAATTGGTTTGAATTGAATTTTAGTGGGAGTTACCCCGTTTTTTTCCAGTTTGCTTAGAGGAAGTACTTTTGAAAACGCAAAATTAAAGGCTAGCATAAGTGCAATGTGCATGCAATGTTTCATGCCGCTTGTGTTTTAAGTTTTCCTAGTTGGCAAATTATGTACATAAAGCTATTTTTGTTTAGCAAAATTTTAGTTCTCTACCATTTAATATTACGTTAATTTTGTATGAGCGTGGCCCTACCTTCCAAATTTAACAATCGGTGCTTGCGGATTTTTCCAGTTCGTAGCTCTGCCCTTAACTTAAATTCTTAATTTCGAGTTTAAAATGCGTATCGATGCCCCTCGATTAAAGTTCCAGGATTTTAGATTTTTCTTCGTGATCCCTGATTGAGATTTATTTGTGTATTGTACAATTTCCTGCTTTAAATTTTATGGGCATTACCCCCACCCACTTCTGCACTTTTTTAAACTCAATTATCATCGTCCTTTTTTAAGATGACAGTTTTAAGCATTACATACATGCATACAAGTTTCAATAAAAAGTCTTCAGTTAAAATCTGTATATTTAGTTTTTAGTTCAGTACAATAGCCCTGCCAATCCTGGTTAAAATTTTTGTGTTTTTAGATTTTTCTAGTTGGTTTCTCATCTTGACCTACTTGCGCATCACATTTCAGATCTCTAAAGCAAATTTATTTTTTATATATATTTATATATTTATATACTTTTTTAAAAGAAAAAATTTTTGCCCAGAGCTTATCATTTGTGTCAAGTTTCGTTGGAAACGGATAATAATACTCGTGTCTACGTAAATATTATATTTAAATCTGCTGATCCAACGCCCATTTTTTTAACGAACATTTGTATTATTGCAACATGAAGCCCTATATTATTGTATTAGTTTCTAAGCCTACTATGCTTGTTTTTCTTTTGTGATTTTCAAAAATATTATTATTTGTGAATTCTCAAATAGTTTTTGAAAGTCTGTGCATAAGATAAGAGGTTTGTGACTATTCAAAATGTGTGGTTGAAGTCTACTTATGATATGTTACAGCAACAATGAAATGCATATAGACCAAGCTAAACCACCAGCAAATAAATTTAAAATTAAAATATAATTATGACAATATGTCGAATAATAAATTCCTTTAAAAGTTCAATTTGTGTATGCTTAAAATGTTTGTTCTTAATGTAACATTTCAAAGTCAACATTGGGTTTTTTAACCATTTTTTTAAATTCTTTTCGTGATGGAATTTTTCCATTTTAGTATACATATGTATACACATGTAGATCCAAACTTAAGTAAATGTACATATATGTATACACTTTTCCAGTTTATTCTCTATTCACGTTCGCATGTATTTCTTGTTTGCATGGCCAGTTATGTACTTCTTCAACTTTTTATTTTTATTTTTGTACTTTTAAACGGTTTCACTTTTGATAATTTAGTTTGCGTCTTTAAATTGCTTTTAGGCGCATCCCGGTTGAGCCCCCAAATGTGGATGATCTTGTTGATGCAGAATTATCTTTATTTAATTAAAGGTTTATTTAATTATATTTTGTATTTTAGTTGTTTAATGTAAATTCATTTATTTAATATTTCGCTTATATTAATATTTAAGTTATTATAGATAGTAGTTTTAGTTTTCGTTTTAACACTAAAATAGTAGATGTTTATTTATTACACAGTTTTTTATTTGCTTATCTTTGTTGAATATTTATTTAGTTGTTTTTTATTTAGTTTTAATGAACATTATTTATCAAATAGTACATAAGTAATTCTTTAGTTCTTTAATTCTTCAAAAAACTTATTTCACTTCTGATTTCACGTCTTTACTCTTTTACGTCTTAACATCAACTCTGTTCCTTTTTTCAAATCCAAACCCACCCTTATATTCTTGTTATTTGTCATTCTAGTCTCTCTTGTCTCTTGTTCGTTAAGTGTTGTCAACGTTACTGTCCCAAAGCTGATTTATTATTTAACCCTCAGTCTATCCGATCTTCTTGGGCCTTGAGGCCCAGTTCCTACATACATATATTTTTTTCTATTTTTTTATACATTGAAACACTTTATTTTTAATTATTCATATTTACTCACTTTTAAATCTAATTTTGAAATTAACGGATTTATATTAATGCAATATTAGTTAGGCAACTCTGTTTAACACTAAATGTTACTACTTCAGAATACATCTCTACCAAGTGCGCAATTTCAAACTTAACGGATTTTATTGAAGTACGACTCTGTTATTTATCTTTATATTTTATTCCTAAATGTTTACAACCATGTTTTGAAATAGTATAAAAGCAGCACTGCTTGCATTAATAAAATCACTTTGCTTTGTGTCTTCGAACGATAAACATCTTTATCCGGCATTAATTTATCGGATGGGTTGAATATTTTTTTGAAGCATAAAATAAAGTAGTACAAATAAAAAAACCAGTTTGTGTTTTATTCAACAAATGAATAAAGTTTATAATCTTAGAAATAAGATTATTTCATTGGCACCCAACTTAGTGGCTACGGAAAATACCACACCAGAAGACTATAGAAGTGACGAGGAAGATTCAACGCAAATTGAAGCTGACGACTCATTTGCGGAAGGGCCGAGTAAGGAAATGGCCACTTTTTCAGCTGAACAGTTTCAGCAAATACTAGCTGCAATGGGTGTGAATGCCAAAAGTGGATCATTTACTCAATGCAGTGCTCGTTTTAGAGGACAAAGAGATCCCGCCACGGTAGAAGAGTTTTTATCAGCAATCAGCGTTTTCAAGGATATTGAAAAAATTTCTGACACTGATGCCTTGCGAGGAATGCCGCTACTTTTAGAAGACTACGTTGCATCTTGGTGGATTGGGGTAAAAGAGAGTGTGACAACGTTTGAGCATGCCGCATCACTTATTCGTACCACGTTTACGCCTCCTATACCCGATTGGCGCATAATCGCACAGTTTTTCGATGACAAGCAACAAAAAAATGAGCCGACTGACAGCTTTAATTGCAAGAAACGCCTACTCCTTTCACAGTTTAAGGAACAACCAAGTGAAACAATGCAACTAAATATGGTATATGGCCTTCTCAACATCAACATAAGGGACCGTGTGCGTCGCGAAAATATTAAAAAATTTTAAGACTTAATTTCTGCCAGCCGTGAAGCAGAAATGTTTTTTTTTGGAAACCCAACCTTTGACGATAGCTCCTACAGAAATGAAGAAAGAAGTCAACACAACTAGTTGCAGTTTTTGCCGAATCAAAGGTCATTCCGCTGAAACTTGTTTCAAAAAGAAAAAACGCGACGACGGGCAACATCATCAAACAGCACCACAAACACAGCAGTATACATCACAGCAACAACAAAAGCCAGAATTGATGAAAAAATCTGAATTTTCCTGCTACGGATGTGGCGCACCTGGCGTATATAGGTCTAACTGCAGCACCTGCAATAAAATTGGTAAAAACAGCCCTCAATACCTATCTTTTAATTCGATTTCATCTACAGTTATTGGACATTCCTTGCCGACAACACATGTTGAGTTTTTTGGTCATAAGGGTGAAGTTATATTTGATAGTGGAGCGAAAACTAGCGTTGCCGGTCCGGAACTAAAAAAGATTCTTTCTAACTATAAATGTGAGTTTCAAGATGTGCATGCGGAAGTTACTTTGGCGGATGGGTCGGTCTCTACCAACAGGGTTATGTCTACTATCTGTGATATTACCATAGGTAATAGAGTTAGAAGAATAAGGCTAATATTCCTACCAAATGCCACGAAAAATAGAACTCTTCTCGGTGCAGATTTTCTTGAACAGTCAGGAATCGTTCTTAACATGGCGCAAAAGTTCTGGTACTTCGAAGATACACCCAAACAGAAGTTCCCATTTACTAATCCGATGGAAACCACTGTTTGTTCAATGCAAATTACTGCAGAGACATCCCCATGTACACGAGCTATAAAAGAGATGTCACCGTTTATAAAGTTTGCTGAACAAAAAAATGTGCTATCACCCTTACTTTCGACGCCAAAATTACACAACACAAAGATGGATGGTTCCCCTTTACCTAAAACACCGAATTTTTTAATTCAAGAAGACTCGTTGCATGCTCTGGAAAGACTTTTAAAAGAAAAAATTGCTGAAAGTCAAAAAAGTAGACCCCTTTCACCAGATTCCGATAATTATTCTCCGCAATTCATCCAATCTATATTCAGATCAACAACACCTGCAGAGGAACAAACTTATCTCAATGGATTTTCACCACCAAATAAAACTCGGAAAGTGGAAAATACAGATGACTATTTTGCACCCCTATTCTCGATGGACATAAAATTTTTAAAAGAAACTGATGGCGCTAGTCTTACTGCATGTCAAAAGTATGAATTAGAAAAAGTTCTACTTCTAAATGAGTCAATTTTCAAAGAATCATCTGGCGTCACACCCTATGCTATACATAGAATCCATACAGAAGACCATGATCCGATTGCTATCCCTCCGTATCGGTTATCGGCGGCTAGGAAAAGTCAACTGAAGGATGAAATTAATAAAATGATAGACTCTGGAGTAATTGTCGAATGTCAATCACCCTGGGCTGCACCGGTAGTGATGGTACCTAAAAAAAACTGGCGGAATCCGTGTATGTATTGATTACCGTGAGCTAAACTCGATTACAAAACCAGATCGCTACCCATTGCTAAAAGTAGATGATATACTGCACGAGGCCAAAGTTACCAGCTACATGTCAACAATTGATCTACAGAGTGGTTACTGGCAAATCGGCGTTCATCCTTCAGACCAGGATAAAACAGCATTCGTAACACCTTTAGGAATGTACAAATTTACACGTATGCCATTTGGTTTACGAAATGCTCCTGCAACTTTTCAAAGACTAATTGACCGATTGAAGGCATCTTTGGGGGAAACTGTATTATTGGCATACCTGGATGACATCATTTCTTGCTCACCCACTTTTGAAGAACACCTGCAAGATCTACAACACATTTTCCAGCGGCTAAAAGAATTTGGTCTTAAAGTTAACTTGGAAAAATGTCGTTTTGCGTGCAGTGAAGTAAATTATTTGGGCCATGTGCTTACACCGGAAGGAATTATGACAGACGCCGACAAGGTAGCAGCGTTATATGATAGAAAGAAACCTAGAAACGTCAAAGAAGTTCTATCATTTCTTCAAGCATGCTCATGGTACCGCCGGTTTATACCATCATTTGCCGACATTTCTAAGCCATTGACATCTCTCTCAAAGAAGAACGCGGTATGGTGCTGGGGCCCAGATCAACAGTTGTCATTTGATAAGCTGAAGACATTACTCACATCATCCCCTATTTTGAAACAGGTAATTGATAACGAACCATTTATTCTCAAAACAGATGCTAGTGGTTATGCTTTAGGGGCAGTTTTGCTCCAGGGGGAGGGTGCAGATGAGCATCCTATTGAATATGCCAGCCGGCTGTTATCTGATGCAGAACGCAATTACTCTACGATTGAACCAGAAGCACTCGCAATTATTTGGGCTGTCCAAAAATATCGTGGCTACATTGAAGGAGCTCCAGTGAAACTTGTCACTGATCACCAGCCCTTAAAGTGGTTGATATATAAGGACACCAACTGGACGTCTAGCCCGCTGGGCTTTACAGCTACAATCATTTGATATTCAAATCGAATACAAGCCAGGAAAGACAAATGTCATTGCCGATACTCTTTCCAGACCACCATGTGAAGATAATCACAGTGAATTGAATCCTTGCGAAGTTTGCTCATTTGCTATTGACATGCCAAAGAAAAACGCAAGTGAAATCAGACAGAGTTAACTTAGTGACCTACAACTACAAACAATAATACGATGTCTGGAGAATAATTCCGAAGATTTACCGTATTGGTCCAAAAGAGGGTACATTATGAATGCTGGCGTTCTTTATTGCTACAGTAACGATGACTCCGAAGATGCTCAACTCGTGATACCCACGGAAGAAAGGCCTGACATCCTTAAGTACTACCACAACGATGAAACCGCCGGTCACTACGGCATTGAAAGAACAATACACAAAATTACATCTAGGTACTATTGGCCTGGAATCCGAAAAGATATAGAAAAGCATGTCAAAGAATGCATAGAATGCCAAAGGTACAAGGCCACCAATCTAAAACCAGCAGGACTATATCATATGGTCCATTGCCTGTGTCTCCAAAAGGGTTTCAATGGATCTTTATTGTAGAAGATATTGCCAGTAGGTGGGTTGAACTTTTCCCATTGCAAGTCGCCACAGCAGAATCCTGTGCTAAAACACTCATCAACGAAGTTTTTCTAAGCTTTGGTATTCCTAGAAAAATTATCAGCGATAATGGAGTACAGTTTGTGTCTGCAGTTATGCAAAAAGTTGTTTTTTGCTTAAACATGAAACATATATTAACTCCAGTTTATCACCCTAGGCTAACCCGGTCGAGCATAAGAACCGGGATATGAAGGCACAAATTGCGATTTTAGTTGGAAATAATCCCCAATCCTGGGACGAAAAATTGCCTAGTATTCGGTTCGCGATGAACACAACCATATGTCAAAGCACAAAAAACACAGCGGCATATTTAACATTTGGTCGAGAGCTTCGTACACTTGATGATATACAGCACGATTTGAGATCAATAATTCAGTCTGAAAGTTTTGTGGCTGAAATTACACCGTACCCACAAAACCTAGCAAATACTTTCAAAGATGTTAAGGAGAATGTCCATAAGCAACAAGACCACAACAAGAAGAACAGTAATAGCCAAAGACGTACCCAGCCTCCAATAGGAATTGGGTCAAAAGTTTTAGTAGACACACACATTTTAAGCAACAGCAATAAAGGCGTTACGTCCAAATTTATTCCAAGACGAGACGGTCCCTACGTCATCATAGATAAGAAAGGTACAACCTGCTTTACGATAGCTCATGAAGATGATTTGAACATACCATTAGGAACTTATCATGCCTCAGCTTTGACACCAGTAGTAGGGTCAACAAATCAATCAGCTCAGCCCATGAACAAAATAAGAACCAGAAGACGGCCAAGAAAATAAATTTTGATGCCTCATCGGGACGATTTTAGCATCAAAGGGGGAGACTGAAACACTTCATTTTTAATTATTCATATTTACTCACTTTTAAATCTAATTTTGAAATTAACGGATTTATATTAATGCAATATTAGTTAGGCAACTCTGTTTAACACTAAATGTTACTACTTCAGAATACATCTCTACCAAGTACGTAATTTCAAACTTAACGGATTTTATTGAAGTACGACTGTTATTTATCTTGATATTTTATTCCTAAATATTTACAACCATGTTTTGAAATAGTATAAAAGCAGCACTGCTTGCATTAATAAAATCACTTTGCTTTGTGTCTTCGAACGATAAACATCTTTATCCGGCATTAATTTATCGGATGGGTTAAATATTTTTTTGAAGCATAAAATAAAGTAGTACAAATAAAAAAACCAGTTTGTGTTTTATTCAACAAATGAATAAAGTTTATAATCTTAGAAATAAGATTATTTCAACATACATTTATTTATTGTATCTTCAAAAATTAACTAACAATAAGTATTCAAATCTTTGATCTAATTGTGATTATTAGGCCCAACCAGTATCGGACATAAGGTTAGTGATAGTAATTATCAATACATAAATGTCGTATTAAGCACAAAAATTGTTTTCAAGATATATAGTTTCGAGCGCTGGCTATTATTTTTGTCTCCTTATTTTTTAAGCGGATGTGGCCAGTAAAGTTCAAGATATAACAAGCAATCGGGTTAGGATTAGTGGCATATTTAAATCACGATGTATACTTGAATTTTTGATGTAACATGGAGCTGATGTTATCAAACGTAAAATTTTGTTTTGCCTTCGTTTCTTTTGTTTGCCTTCGTTTGTTTTGCCTCTGTTGCCTTCGTTATGTGGACACAGTTTTGTTCATTTACTTCAATTCTCCATAAGTTCAATCATATTTCCAGCTGGGTTATATGTTCCTGGAGATTGCTGGATGTCTCATCATTGTTTTCGTGCATATTCATACAGGCTGTATCATCGGAAAATGTAGAAGTGTGGATATTATTGCTCACAGGCATATCACAAGTATATATTATATACAAGAGTATCTTCAGAATACTACCCTGTGACACACCGGAAGACATAGATTCGGGCACACTCATGACCTCTCCTTCCACAACAGTGTACTTCTTATCAATAATATAACTTTCCAAAAGTTTTTGTATGTACAAACTTGGACAATCTATGCGTTTGCTATGACGACTTCTAAAACCAAATTGATGGTAAGTGATGCACCCATTATCAGCTAAGATTTTGTACAACTTAGTCCTGAGCAACTTCTCGAAAAGCTTTGAGATTGTTGATAGTAAGCATATAGGTCTATATGACTCAGCCTTGGTAAGACCTTTCCCCGCCCTTGGAATAATTTTTATCTTGGCAAGTTTCCAGTTATGTGAAAAATATTGCATTCTTAAAATGGCATAAAAAGTATAAAGCAGGATTCTTATTGCATTATGAGGCAAGTTTATCAGCATCTTGTTATTAATTCCATCAATACCTGGAGCTTTCTTTGGGCTAAGTTCAGAAATTACTTTTTAATTGATCTTAAACCTTAATGGATGAGGGGTAGAGTAACTACACTCGGTAAATCAGCAGAACCCGTATGAGTTGGGATTGAATAAAGATTTTACATGCCCAGCCTCCGGTTGAATTGTAAAGTGGTTATTAAAGCTCAACGGGTCTTTTAAGATTTGTATGAGCGCACCATAAGGAGTAATTAGATACTGACGTGACATCCAGACCTTCTAAATATTTTTCCAGTAATGCAGTTTTTTTGGACGATAGCAGCTCTTTGAGGCGTTTAATACATTACACTGCACAACAAAATAGAGAGTTTTTCATGATGTTTAAATAAAAATGGCCGATTCTTATGTATTTTTGTCTCCTGATTACGATGGCGTAATCATTAGAGACATAAATTAGATTTTCTCTATCAGCTCTAGTTTTGAAGATAAAGTGTCATTTAAGATTTGCATAAATTGCACCTCTTTTTGAAATATTCCGTTAATATATCACGAATGGTACTCCAAACTTAGAAATACATTCTGGATTATTAATCCACACAAAAATTTTTTTCATTTAAATATATTCACATTGATGAGTATATCAGGGTACCTGACTATTAATGCAAGGATGTTAAAAATCGTGTGTTTTTAGTTTAGTCCTTAAAAATATTTTGATTATAATTTTTTTTTACCAAATAAAAATAATTCTTAAGCATTTTTGTTCGCTGATTACAAAAATAGGTTTATTTCTTTTCTAGCCTCTCTAAATACAGAGATATTTCGTGTTACATTAAACAAATCTTGAAATTTTTCTTTTCGAAAGCCATCAAAAAATAGTTTTTTATATTACTTTTGTCCATTTACAAGTTAAGTTAAGTGAAATTATTAACGCAAAAACAAAATGTTGTATGGACTAGTCCATAAAATTTTTCTGAGCTTAAAACTACTAAAAACCAATTTGTAAGCGAAAATAATTTTTTGTTGTATGTAGGCAAAAGCATTTTTTAACATAAACAGCATACGTATTAAATTTCTCGCAGTGCGTTTTAGAAAAATGAGTAAACAGATAAGCAAAAATTTATCTCAGATAAGACTAAATGAAAGAGAATAAGAATACCTGTGAATTCGATTTGCAAAAATTTGCTACATGATATTCACCTATGCTCTAAAGTTTTTAATTTTAAATTTTGAAAAAGCACTGAAACCACTAAGAAAGCGCGTAATTTAATTAAAAAAGCACTAAATTTTTAATTGTTATCATATATTAAAAATAATTTGTTATGCACAAATATGCATATAAAATATATAATAATCGGTTGACTTTGCAATACATTTTTAAAACTATAAATTTGAGGCATCCGATACACATTTTAATTGTATAAGAATCAGTGAATTTTCAAATCAGTTTGACGAAGCCTTTTGTAGTTATTATAAAAAAAATTATTTTTAATAATTTTTCGTCAGGAAAGAAACGTATTTTTCGAATTCAATCAAATTAGAAATATCCGATAATTCTCAACTGAAAACTCGATAGTGGACTAATTATATTTTCCCTAGACTAGACAAAATTTCTATATTAAACTATAGTTGGGTAAATACTTCTATTATGTCTTCTTTGTTGCGTGGCAAAACATATTTAATATTAATTATGATTTAAATGTTAAAGTCTAAGGGAAATATGGCGCTTATTTCTTCCACCAAGCCTTGTACAATCTTGGTGGAATTTTTTTAAATGCTCCATTTAAGTTCAGGGCTTATTTTTTTATATATAGGTTTCTCCGAAGGAAAAAATAGGTGAGGAAATTTTTCTTCAAATTTTTTGTTTAGTGCTACCAACTCGAAACAAAAAGCACCGATATGAATTTAAAAAAGCACTGAGCACTAACTTCAAAATTTTTCGCGTGAAAAATTTCAAAAAGCACTAAAAACGGTGCGAAAAGCACCGAGTTGACAACGCTGGTTATTATCTTTCATTTAGTCTTATCTGAGATACATTTTTGCTTATCTTCTTACTCATTTTTCTCAAACGCATTTCGAGAACTTTAATATGTATGCTGTTTATGTTAAAAAATGCTTTTGCCTACATACAACAAAAAATTATTTTCGCTTACAAATTGGCTTTTAGTAGTTTTTAACTCAGAATTAAACTGAATAATAATGTTTATTTATTATTTTATGTTGAAACGGCCCAGCAAAAAAATTTCAAGATTTTGTAATGGGTAGTACTCTTTTAATGGCTTACAAAGTAATGAGTGGTAAATACCTATCTAATTATTTCATATGTGTAATAATGACTGTCCGGTAATGAATAAAATAACAACTTATTTATACCAATACGCTAGAGTTTATTGTGTACTTTCCAGTTTATAACGAAATATGTATGTATATCTACAGAAAAATTAATCGTGAAAATGAGCTTCGAAGACAACAAAAAAAAATTCTCCTTAACTTTTGAATAATTTTAAACAAAGAGTAATCTAAAATTTTTTGCATATTTTTATGTTTTGAATACTTTTAGGCAATCAGAAATCTAATAATTTTGGGATATTTGTAGGCAAAAAGTATAGGGTCCCGCATACTTTTTGAACTTCTCAAACAAAAATAAAGGGTTATTCAGTCAAATTGTAAGTACTTACGACTGTGGGGAGTACATATGTACATTTTTTTTCGTTCTAGTAGGCAAACTTTAGCTGGGGTGTTTCTAGAAAAAAAATTCTTTCATAAAAAAAATCATATAATAATTACTTTTATTAATTGTTTCTGCCTGTGTGTTTATCTTTTTCGCTCACTTACACAACCTTAAATTTATCTTGGTCACCCTTGCATTAGAGAGGCAAGTACTTCGTCTTTCGAAGAAGTTGCTCAAAATCTGTTCTGGTAATGTGCAACGACAAATATTACAGTTAGAGGCTTGAGCGTTACAGCTGCTATTAAAATAATTATAATTGAGTTCATTTAAATAAAATAATAATTTTTAAAACCTTCTAGGCGCATTTTCGTTCTAAAAAGTGTCTTATTTCAAAAACTCACAATTAGTTTTTTTCTAACATGCTAAGACTTACAATCAAAAGAAAGTAGATTAGAACAGTTTCAGCGAAATTATTAAAAAATCTTTGATTAATTAAAACATTACATTACTTACCTTCGCATAAGTACATATTCATTTCAACAAAAATGAATTCCACGAATTTAAATATTATACATATACATATACATGAATTTTCAAGCTTTACTTCAAATAAAGGCCCAACTATAATATGAATAAGAAACTGTGCGGTTACATATAAAACGCATGTGGCAAACTATAATGTACTTGTGGAACTTTTCGTCAAGTTTCGTCAAATGTCATTTGCTTGAGCTATGTAAGTGCCAAACTGAACGCACATTCCGTACGGAAAACACTATTTGTGGATTTTTTAAACTCAAACAAACAACAGCAGGAAATATTCATTGATTTTAAATATTTTTTATTGTTTCTTATTTTAAACTCAGAAAAGAAAGGCAAGACATATAAAACAAGTAATAAAGTGGTGGATATACATAATTATACGTGAGTTTTTAATAGATAAGGACATTCCAACAAGTAAATTTCATTGAATTGCATTCATTTAGTAGTTATAAGAAAATAAATTACTAAAAAATTGTGAACAATACCTATGTATATGAGCAGCTGTAGCTAAAGAATACTTAACTGCATGTGAGTACATTGTGGACACCTAAAACTCACATCTGAATTGCCTAGGTTTTTGACAGACTTATCGTTCAATTCTGGCATTAGTTTAAGCCAGCATATTCATATTATAGTTGGGCCTTAATTCGCAATATAAAATCAAAAATGCGTGTTTTCTGGGCCCAAAGTATTTAGCATGTATGTATGTGTGCACAAAGAAGTTTTTTGTTTGTGTCTGAAACACATGACACGTTTTAAGCATTCTATATTCGCACAAACGCATTTACATTTACGCAACATATGCTATTCCTACAGTGGCATTATTCACAAATAAAATGCTTGAGGTTGCCACGCTTATTTTAGACACGCAAAGTTTGCTTTGCAAAGTCCTAATTCGGCTGGGAGAAAGAAAGACAAATAAAGTATTCTTAACTCTGTCTTTCACATATAGAATTAAAACTTTGCAAAGTAAACTCTGAGTATTATAAATGTTTGTTAATAAAAAACAATAAATAAATAAAATATTCCACAAAAAACATTGATAAAAGAAAATATTCACAATTAAAACAATAATTATATGTTATTATTAGGGAAAGGATTTTCATGCATTTAAAATCACGTTTTATGTACATAAAATATGCAGTAAAAATATAAAAATATGTATTTAAAGCTAATAAAATATGCATTTATTGACTTCTTTTAACATTTAAGAAGATTAAAAATTTTAAAAAAATCAGCATCATTGCTTTCTTAACAAACATTTTGTCATTAAAACTTCCGAAACATAAAAAGCTCAGCTGTAATGATTTCTTAACAAATATTTTGTCAAATCATATGGAATACAAAATAAAGTTCAGTCGAACTTTTCTTTACGTACATGAATGAATAAATGTTTTTTTAAGTTGTCAAAGGTATATCTTTGACGATTTTTTCTGAAAAATCTTTTATGTAATAAAAATGAAATTATTGGAGCGCATTTAACTGCTGCTATTTTATTTATGGAATATTCAGTTTCTGAGTTGTTATTGTTAGAACTATATTGATACAATTTGTTGCATATATTTTAATTTATTTTTTGCCGCACCAACTTGCGGTGTTAAAGTAACGAAAGCCTCCAATTGGGATATAGTGTGAACAAGAAAGCAATACTATGTGTGCACAATTTAGGCAGAAGGCTGTCGGAGACTATGGTGTCTATTATGAAATACGCGTCGACTTAGTGAAACTTACATGGAAAACAAAAACAAAACTGTGTAAATGTAAAAAATTTGTTTTTGTTTCTCATACAAAATTAACCGTTTTTGAAAGAAAGAGAAACGCGTTGAAATTCTCACGTTTATTAC
This sequence comes from Tachina fera, assembly GCA_905220375.1. NCBI lineage: Eukaryota > Metazoa > Arthropoda > Insecta > Diptera > Tachinidae > Tachina > Tachina fera. The sequence continues at coordinate 64,632,559 of LR999965.1, read as the reverse complement.
ATTTATGAAATGCATGGCAAACAAAAACAATTTTTGAAAATTTGTTTTTGTTTGAATGTAAAGTATCACTTCTTCGACGCGTTTTCCAGAATAGCCCCCTATATTTCTATTAGTAAAATTAAAAAAATTAAAAAAAAATAATGTGTGCTTCAAGTGTACGTTAAAACCAGTTTTTGTATGAAAATTTTGTTTTAACGTACTTTTTTTTAACTTCAAGCACACGTTATTTTTTTTTGCTGCAAATTAGGGAACGTTTTTTGACTAAAATTTCTTTAATTTTATTAATAGAAATATAGTATCCGACAGCCTTCTGCTACGTCCCCATCTAGTTACTGTAGAATGTATCCGTATCGTATCACTGGATATTTTTCGTTAAAGGCTGAAAGACGCTAAGTAGCTTTCAAAAGCCCTTTATATCCACATGAAATTAATGCGGTTTAAACGGCTATTATACAATTGCTCTTGTTTTTTTTAATTTTCAATGGTATTGGTATTCTTGACTTAAACTAAAGTATTGAACTTTTCAAATGAGTTGAAGGAGTCCTACGATGTTTTTGAATATGGAATAATATCACCAAAAAAGGAATCGTAAATTTTTCTTGTTTTCTCCCTGTTTTGTTCTCACACAGTCCTTAAAACTGCAGCTCTTATATATTTTACAACTAGCAAAAAACCAAAATTAGATTTATAGCATAAAAAACTAAAAAATTATTAAAAATATACATTTATAATGAAATATGCAAAAGATGTATTTATTATAAAATTGGCAAAAATATGCATTAACAAATCGATTCCATATTGTCGCAAATTTGTTGTTTCACAAAGATATTTTATTTACGTTGATCTACAACCAACGACAGAAAATATGTATTTACATGAAAATCCTTCCCCTAGTTATTATATACATTTACACTATTTTTTTTTGTTAACACAAGTAAATTTTAAATGTTTTTATTGGGAATTGTTACAATTTAAGTTTAACATTTATTAACGCACCGATAATCACAAATTATTATTTTACTGGATCCAGCTAAACCCCTCAATAATCAATTTGAATGTATTTTTAATAGAAAAAATATTTTACTAAATAATTAAAATAATAATTTCGAGTTATTAGTGCGGTAATAAATGTTAAACTTAAATAAGTAAATTTCATTCAGAAGTGCTACCAAGTTTTTTACCTTTTGCTATGAAGTATAAATAGTAAGTTATTTTATTTGCAAATATTTTTATTTGCAAATAGTGCTAGTATAAACGTAGTATGTCTTTCTTATATTGGGCGTAGTTTTGTAAAAAGATTTTTTATTTGTACATATTCATTTTGAACAACAGCAACTACAAAAGCCATTTTGCGATTTTGAATGAATGCATGGCTTGTGGCATTTTGTTACCAATTGAAATGAATGTTTTGTATCCAAACGAAGCGAATTTACTCGACTTGGACAAGAAGATTTATTTAAAGCATTTTAACAGACTTTATACTTTTACAGTCAATTACGAGACCATTTACTTCTTTATGGCGGATTTTGGAACGTTAAGTTTACTTTTCGGTTTGCTCTTACGTCACTAAAAAACTTTCAATGTGCAAATATTTAAAAACCACTGACATGCTGACGAAATGTCGTGGCGTCTACTTTTGTGTGTTGAATGAATATTGGCTGTTAGCTGCTTGGACACCTTTTTGTTTTTATTAATGTTGTTCAGGAAATGTTTTTATATTGTATTTTGCTTTATATTCTTTTTTACCATGTATTTAATTAATTCACTCGTACTCTCGTAATATGTCGTAAATTTTAAAATTTATGTACAAAAGCAAAAAATCAGCAGCTACATTCTGCAACTAAATGTGTTGCTTACGTGTGATATTCTTAAAACACACGCGACAGTAAAAGCTTCATGGAAGTGTTCGACAATTCTCCAAGAGTTTTGTGATGACTTGAAGTCTCTCATTCAAATCAATATCTGTAAAATTTACTTACCTTTAGTTTTTAACTTAATATTAAAGTACGTAACTAGCCAATTTTTGTTTATATTTAAATTTTATTTAAATACGATTTCATTAAACGACTTATTAGATTACGTTTAAGGTATGGCAGTACTAAGAAAAGCTTTCCAACAACAGCTGTTTAACATAAATAAGAATATTACGTTATCAAGATATAGAAAATTTAAATTGCATAAAAACATAAGTTATGAAATGAAGCGAGCATCAGAATGCATTTTTCTCTTTGTTTATTCCGTGATATGAAAATATGTATTGTACATGTCATATATTCATGAAATGCCAGGCTAAGTTTCGGCCTATGCACGCAGTGTGTACATTTAACGACCTGTTTTTACCCCCTCATAGCTTTTTCTCCGCAATCGTAACATTATCAAATTAAAAAAAAATTCTTATATTAAGATATACACATTTATCAAACTAATGGCGCGCCTCCGATATAGTTGGAGAGCTGAAATTTGGTACACGGGTAGACCTGGGTGAGCAATTAAGTAGAAAAATTCGGAAATTTTAGTCACGGGGACGGAGCTACTCCGATAAAAATTAACATTTACGCTACTAAATCTAAAAATTTATACACAACTAGGTACTCATAAAAACCTGAAAACCCTTAAATTTTGGATAGGGGCCGGGGCTACGGAAATGAAGTTTATAATTAAAAAAACAAATTTAAAGCGTTTAACAAAATCGATTTTAAATTAAAATTAGATTAGATTTAGATTAAAATTTGGCATACATATTGCGATAATGCTAAGCTCTAAGTTTTCGTTTAAAAATATTAGGTGGTAACACGCCACTAAAAATTAAAAACTAACATTTGTGCCAATGAGATGAAATTTTATACACGAATATATGTAGGTGAAAAACCAACTAAAAATCTCTGACAACCCAGAAATGTTGGCCAGAAGGGCGGGTCTAGGCCCATAAAAATCAAAATTATGACTAATGAGGTGAAATTTGATACAGAAGTAGGTCTAAATGAGTAACCAACCATAAAAATCTGTAAGCTCAAAAGTTTTTAGCAGGGTCGTACCATGCTAATATTGCTCGAAGTTAAAAACTAGATACATAAATATCTTTAACTCCAGCCATTTTATTGAAAGCTTAAACCACCTCTGCGCACATCTACCAGGGGTTGGGCCAGAAGCGATACTGAATAAGGTAACATATTTGCTGAGCATATAACATCCGTATTTACCCTAATCGCATGTACTGGTAGTGTTGATTTGCCAAGTGTAGTTGCTCTACCCCCTTGACCCATAAAATTTAAGACGCGTGAGTTTACTGTCAACAAAGCTCTTTGAAAAGTTACTCATTATAAAATTGTCCCCAATTTTAACTGATAGTGGGTGCATCCCGGACCATCAATTTGGTTTTAGAAGTCAGCATAGCACCATTGAATAAACTCATAGATTGGTTCAATTTATCAGAAGAACTTTTGAAGAAAAGAAGTATTGCTCTATACTGTTTGTTAAGGTTTGTCAGGCATTTGATAAAGTGTGTCATGAAGGTCACATTTTAAAAGTAAAGACTTACCTACCAATAAACATTCCAAATCTTTTAGAAAGTTACATTATTGCCCAGAAGTCCACTGTTGTGGAAGGAGACTTTATGAGTATGCATGTAACTATCTCATCCAGTGTGCCACAGGAGCGTATACTGGGGCCTGTTTTGTATTTGATATAAACTTGTGATATGTCTGTGAACAGTAACATACACACTTCTACATTTGCAGATGATACAGCCTGCCTTAGTATGCACGAAGGCATCCTGATATCTTCAGGAACATATTACCCAGCTGGAATTATGGTTAAACGAACAGAAGTGTGCTCAGGTAACATTTACCCTACGAAAAGATAATTGTTCCCCCATTAGAATCAATAATCAAATTTGTCCTCAACATTTACATGTGAAATACTTTGGTATACACCTTTATCGAAGACTTATGGCCTGTCCCACGATGTCACTAATGTTCGACTTGTCGCACAGTTATATTGGAAACAACAACAAAATTTAAAAATTTGTTTTTGTTTTGAATGTAAGTGTGCGACAAGTCGAATGTTAGTGACATCGTAGGACAGGCCCTTACATTGAAACAACATATTGACTTTAAGCTAACACAAATGAAACTAAAGTTAACTCAGGTACATTGGCTGATTGGTAGAAATTCAACTCTCAGATTGCAAACTTGTGTTATACAAGTCACTTTTGAAACCTATATGGTGCTACGGAATTCAACTATGTGGCACTGCTTCAGCTTCCAATGTCAAGAGAATCCATCGAAGGCAAAACAAAATTTTAAGGTTGATAACATCTGCTCCATGATACATTAAGAATCCAAAGTTACATCTTGATTTAAAAATTCCACTAGTGATTGAAGAAATTGCAAAATACGCAGGCAAATATTTAACAAAACTCGAGTCACATCCTAATTCGCTTGCTCGTAATATTTTGAACTTTTCTGGACACATGCGCCTAAAAAAGAAGGACACAAGGGCTCTAATACTCAACACTCCATATGGGATTGCCTGAAAATACTTTTTTTCCTTTTTTGATTATCACTACTTATGTTTTATTTATAACTATCACTAAAGGGTAATAAATCAGTCAATGATTATATGTATGTATTTTATTTTTAAATCAGGGGTCGAATCGTCACAACCTTGAACGTACAACTCGTCACGTAAAAACACCATTTTCGGATTATGACATACGTGAACGTAATGAATTCCCACTCAGTTTATGGGAGTGACGTATCACTTAAGTTGTTTCGTAAAATTGTCGATTCGATAACGGATGTAACGATTTGAGCCCTGAGTTAAACACAAAATTTTGTTTTTTACTTCAAAATCAAACGAATCTTAAATGGACAAGTTTGTGCATTTAAAGCTCTAAACACATAGACCGTATTTAGACACCAAAACATTTGGAAGGGAAACATTTAGCTTGGCAGCAATTTAGGAGTGGGGAAGAGAGAATCATTTTTGTTTTCGGTAATCGGCGACACGCTTTGTTTTCATAATCTTTGCTACATATAAACGCATACATACATGTACAAGTATGCTTGCTTTTATGCAGTAATATTGGAATGTCGCCGGCAACATTTTCGTCGGTGTGGACTCGAAGGAAACAACAAAAGAGAATTCCAGATGTTTTCTCTCCAAATGTTCGCCCGTCTAAATTAGGACATAGACGACAGCAGACAGCAAGCAGCAATATGTCCAAAATAAAATCCATGTGTTTATATGAAAACGATTATTTTGACGGCAGCACAGCAGCACGACTGCACAACAGCATTTGCTGTGGCTGCCAACTTCGGCTATTTTCTATTTTGACGGGCAGCAATAAGAAAATATAGTGTTGCCATTATATATATAAATTGGAACAAAAACTTTTTTTAATATTAAACATAAAAGAACATTACAAAAATACAAAAATGAAATAAATTTATGTGTTTTTATAGTTTTTGGTGATATTATTACCTTATTTTATCAATAATTTTAATTTTATTCATTATAAAATATATATGCGGCATCCCTGAAATTTTTTGCTTATTTTGTTGCTGTTTTCAAAATAATTATGAAGCTGACTTAAGAGCAGCATTTGAAGTTGGCACAATTTGAAGCCGTGAAGTTGTGAAGTCAGCTGCCGTCTAAGTGCTTAAGTTTTACAAACATACCATATGTTTTGTGAATGTGTGTGTGTTTTTTAACGCCATGTACATGAACATCATGTGGTCGTATTAAAAAGAATTTCGTTTAATTTTCGCAAATATACAACAAATGTAACACATATTTTCATATCATTAAATATATAAACAGAAATATGCACTCCGATGCTCTTTTTGTGTCATAAAATGTGTTTTTTGCTATTTCAACTTTAATTATCCACTGAAAAAACCAAAGTGTATTTAAATCAATTTTAATTTTTTGTGAAAATTAACTTAAACTATGTTTAAACATTCGCTGATTTATTAGCTATAAGTTTATGTCCGACACTGGTCGGGCCTAAAATTTATATTTTAGATTTAAGATTTGAATACTTATTGTTAGTTCATATTTTAAGATACAATTAATAAATACATGTATTAAGAAAAAATTATTGAAACCTTACATACACTTAGCACTATCATCTTAAATGTGGTTGTGATCACCCAAATAAGATGTTAGGCTTGCGACGCACCTACTAAGGCTTAGCAGATTTCAATCTATTATTTACTTATTATTAACACAGAAGAAAGATAATAATGGATATTTATTTACTTCTTGATATTAAGAAAAATTTTGTCAATTACAAATTTATATAATGCATAGCAGATTGTAGTGATAAGGTTTGTGCCAAACAAGAACTTGGTCAAAATTTTTATCTCACGATATTTTAATAGGAACTTGGACGTTTTTTTTCGCTTTTATGTTTTTGTGAGGATTCTTTTCCACCCGAAATTACCATCGGTTACCATACCGTAATGAAAAACATGCCTTAATGTTTCAGCAAATAAATACAAACGAACTTAACAAAACTACAAAAGAAAATCGTTATGTAATGCCAAACATTTGTGGCAAAAAAAGTAAGTTTCTGTTATTCTGAGTTCAACTGGCGGGGCTATGGCATATACGATTGAAGTGATAAAAAGATAAGCTAGTTCATATATCCCGTTTTCCGATATAGCACGAATTTAGTAATTGCTTTTTAACAGATTTTAGTACACAGAGAAAATAGATTCGGTGAGACAACCGAATTTTGGCGGTTGCACCAACTATCATAGAATTCTGGTAAATATATCCATTGCAATTTGTTTGTGGTAACACTATATTTTAATTATAACCCTTAAACAAATAGTTGCAGCAACAGAAAAAATTGGTTAACAATATGCAATTTGAAATAAAACTTATTCTTGCTGCCGAAAATGTGGTTAATATAACTAAAACAATATCATAATTGGTACCTGTGACAGAAAAATTGGACTTCCTTACTGAAATAAAAATAAACAATACACTATTTAAGAAATTTATTATTTGGCATTTTGTCATAAGTTTATTTTATTTTAAATTTATATCCTAGTGCTGAAGCATGTATACTCGTATATACATTTCTTCAACCACACATTTTGAACAGCTATCTTATCTTATGCACAGACTTTCAAAAACCAATTGACAATTCACAAATCAAAATATCTTTGAAAGTCACAAAAGAAGTTAATTTTTAATTTGCTATTATAAACTATGATAGTAAACTTAAGCTCTGGCTAGTTGCAGCAACTGATAAAAATTCCCAGTAAAAAAACAGACTCCAAAAAAGTCATGAAAATCTAGAGTTTGCGATGCGGAAGTAGTGAAAATTTCGATCCGATCTAATGATTTTTATATAGGGTTGTCATTGCAAGAAGTTCTCTTTTTCGATGCCTGTTCACTGAATTGGAAGCGATATTAAGACATTCCCTTTTTTGTTTTCTATGATAATATTTTATTAACTTTTAAAATTTAGACTAAAATTAATTCATAAATTTCTTTAAAAAAATAATTTTTTTTTTAATTCTGGTGAGTATTTTCTAACACTATGGAGGAGTTACAAGGTCTTGTATGACTAAAAAAAGCTTCTACATGGTTTTTTGCTCTCTATCGGCAAATTAAAAATATCGATTTTTTGTTCCACTAGACTGACTTCCATTTTTTTCACTGGCGCATACGCCTCCGTTGATGCAATCAATTTTAGAATTTTCGGAATAATATCTTTATTACAATTATGCCCTTATTAATTAATAGAATAGAATAGATTAATAGAAAATTGAAAGCGTGAACTGGAATATAGTTTATGTAAATGATATTTTATTGGCCTAAACATTTTCCAACCAATCTTTTTTCTGGGTAAACTAATTGATACACCAATATTTGCCTATTGAGCGACATTTACAAAATATTCATGAAGATGGTGATTTCAGAGGCACGTTTGAAACCAATATTCGTATATCAATTATTTTTAATATTAAGAAGACTTACAAGTATATTAAGGAATAAAAGATCAACATTCAACCTCCAATCGTAGAACATCACCTGACAAAAAGCGGTTATGTAAATTGTTGCCAAAACCTTCAAATGTTAAATTGCTCTAAGGGAAGAACGAAACATTACAATGATTGAGGAATGATCCGCCATCTTATGTTGAAGTTTTTCCAGTTGCAAATTATGAAGTTTACCGTAATTTACTATCACGTCAACAGTTTGAAAGGTTTTTTAATATTGAGAGACACATATGCGAACAAAGTGCACTGTACTGTGCATATGCTACCGAAACGAATAGACCAACCCCAAATGTAACAGTCGGCGAGGTTCGAGTATTTATCGGTATACTGATCATTACTGGCTACAATTGTCATGCCAATTGCAGAAATTTGTGGAGTCAGAATAAAGACATTCCCAAGAATCTTGTAAGTGCCACCATGCGCCTGAATCTATTTAAACAGATTTTGCAAAGCCTTCACTTCCAAGAATTCTTCTAAAAACGGCACAAATGCCGACAAAGTGTGAATATTGCGTCCTCTTACTGATCAATTAAAAGCCAAAATTATTGAGAATTTTCATGCACAACAAAACCTCTCTTTCGATGAAAGTATCTTACTTTGGTCGACAAACAATTTATAAAAGGCAAACCTTCATTACCATTTCAAAACTTACCAGGGAACGAGTCCTCATTATAATATTGAGTATGAAGCCAAGTTTCAAAAATGCGCCGCTCCCTTGGTCAGTATAATATACGATTTCCTGATGTATTGAAATGCCTGTTATTTTCATTTTACTTTGATAACATGCATCCTTTGTTGGCTTATCTCAAGTCAAGCGGACAAAGTGGAACAGGAAAAATTCGAAAAAATCATATCCCAGCAAATTGTCCATTGCAGCGTAAAAAACTTAAAGTCAATGAAAAACAGTTACTCGGATTCAATTGATATAATGGGCACTGGTAATCGTTTAGTGAAAAATAATACATGTTATCTACCAACTTAGGTGAAAACCCAAAATCAATGGCTCAATATTTTTCGAAGGCAAGTGGGTGCAAAATAAATGTACCCGGTCCATTTGCGATCACAAAAAGCAACAGAAACATATGTGTGGAGTAGACCAATTTTATCAAAATTTGGCGCAATATCACATCGCATGCAGAGGAAAAAAGCATTTTTACTTAGCTGATAGATGCTTGTATTCAAAACGCTTGTCAGCTTTATCGAAAAGGGCAACCAAAAATGAATCAACTAGAGTTTAGACGACAATTGGCTGTATACTACTGCAAGCATTATGGAACACAATCAAAATCAAGAACCTGATCGAGTTGAACATACGATCCATTATGATCAGACGGGGTGCTTTACAGTACCATCCAATCGTAGGCACTGTGCTGGTGAAGGATTTAAGGTCAACGGACGAACATCATCTAAAAAATGCAACTTAGGGCTCTGCGCAAAGTGTCAAAAACTTTTGAAAAAATTAGAAATAATTCTACAGTTCCTAAACGAGCCGTACGATTGTTATGAAATCTCATGCAGCATTTAAGGAGTTGTCACCAAGCTTATATATTTGATCTGATAAAGAAGATTTTTGCAAGTGGATTTCTCTATCCAAGAGCTAATAAAATGTCTGCTACATTTATGCAGTTTCACTTACAGTTTAGGAAATACTCGAGAGAAAAAATTTAAATTTTAGGTTTTTACCAACCTTGGTCTACTGTTCTACAGTTGGAGAAGCCAAATCTTGATCAATTAATAAAGTAAAACTTATTATAGCTTAAAAACAAAATTTTTAACATTTAGAAAAAAGTTTCGTATGAAAAGCATGATTAAGTCAATAGTTATACGCAATTTAATTTAAATATTTGAAAAATTTCGAATTTTGCAAAAATACCAACCCCAAATTTTCATTTATTGAAAAGGTCATACTATAAGACACATTAAAAAGAAATCTTTTTTTCAAAACTTTCGTTATTAAAGGTGCCATATCGTTTCTAAATTGACATATTTTTGTTATAAATATCAAATGTAAGGTCTTTTTTTCTCAAATTCCAAAGCTGTAACCAAAAAAATTTCATTTCACTTTAAGACATGATATGTTTTTAAATATTTCCTAAAACATTATCTACACCTGGCGAAAGAAAAAAAACTACAGCAGTAATACCAAAACCCATTTTTGTGATTTTATGAAATCTTTTTTGGAAATCGCCGGGAACTAAAAACAAAATTCTATCTAGGCGTACGGCAATGCGCCAGGCCAAGTTCGAGCCTCTGCATACAGTGTGTATATTTACACGAAGCCATTCGCCCTGTTTTTATCCCCCTCATAACTTTGTTCCCCGCAATCGTAAAATTTTGAAATTTAAACCATAATTAGAACAAACTCATATAACCTCATGTTTGAAGTTTGAAATTTACAATGAAAGCTTTCTGAGATATGGAAGTGCAGAAAGTGTATATTTTAAGACATACTGACTCACTGACATAGTCATCATGTTGCTGAAGAACTTCCACTATAGCTATAAATCTCAAAATTGGTACACGAGTAGATCTAGGTGAGCAATAAACCAGAAAAATCTTAAAACACGGAAATTTTATCCAGGGAGGCGGATAAAAATTAAAATTTGGGCTAGTGAGCTGAAATTCGATACACAAGAGGTCAAGGTGAGTAACTGAGCATAAAAATCTTAAAACACAGACATTTTAGCTAGGGGGCGGGGCTACGCCCATCAAGCTCATATTCAAAACACCATATATAAAGCGTTTAACAAAACCGATTTTATTGAAATGTATCCCAAATGTTGCTATAATGCAAAGCTAAAAATTTTCGGTAAAACAGGGGGCGCGAGAGATATTAAATTTTATACCCAGTAGGTGTAGATAATTGAGCCAATGGAAAAATCGAAAAACCTTGAAGTTTTATCAGGTGCGCGGGGTCACTACATTAAAACTCAACTTCCCACTATACTACAGAAATTTGATACAAAAATAAATCTAGAAAAATTTTAAACCCGAAAATTTCAATCAGGGCCGGGGATAAACGTTCAAAATCAATTGATTTTACTGAAACTTCTCATAGGCATAGATTTTAACTAAAGCAACAATTCCTGTTTTCAAAAGTGGCTTTAACAACACGCATAAAGCGTTAACATTCTCTTGCATGTACTTCTGCCTAGCAGATTTTAATATAGTACTTATGCATTTCTAATAAGCCGTTTCAAATGAAAATTTACATATCTATAAGCTATGGACATAGCATAATGCTGAAATAGAAATATGAGAGGTGTCAATCCATAAAAAATTTTATGTAACATTTTGCGCTAGAGAGCTGAAATTTGATAGATAAATATGCTTAGGTGAGTTACCAACTTGACAAGTCAGAGAACCCAATAATTTGAACACAAGCTGGAAGCTACATGCTCATTTCACTTACGCAAGGCTTTGATTTTGCGTTTTCAAAAGTGGACTTGTAAACTTCGATAAAATTCTATCATTTTCTTTTATGTAATTTAGCTAAGCAGACATACATTAAAAAAAGTCGAGATCAGGCCCATCAAAATTTAAGTTATTGTAATTCAGCAGTTTTTAACTGGCGCATTCATCATGAATAGAACTATAACAGACCAGAAATTTTAAGTTTAAAAGTTTTATTAAAAAAAGTTTTCAAAGAGGAGTCAAATCCTCACAAAAACATAAGTGTGAAGAAAGGCCTAGCTCCTATCCAAAAATTCGGCCATCAAAAGTAGTAAGATAAAATGTTGACCAAGTTCTTGTTTGACACAATACCTGTGACTGAGATATGTTATGCATTATATAAATTTGTGATTGTCATATTATTCCTAGGCAACCTGCTTACTTGGCAATATTTTAATTTATACAGAAGATAATAACGTATTTACTTCTTGATATGAGAAATATGTTGTCAAGTAGAAGGTTAGCTAGAAATGATATGACAACTTGACAATTACAAATTTATATAATTCATAGCATATTTTAGTCACAGGTATTGTGTCGAACAAGAACTTGGTTAACATTTTTATCTCACTATTTTTTATGGCCAAAATTTTGGATAGGAGCTTGGCCTTTTTTCACATTTATGTTTTTGTGAAAATTTGGTTTTACTTTTTGTGCATTAATTGCATAGTTATCCACCTAAGTGAGAATTTTCAGCCGAAAATATTGATATATGCGAATTTTTTAACATTCCTTTGTGTAAGACCTCTGTCTTCTCGGATAACTCTTTATATGTTGTAAGCAAACGCAGGTAATTAGGAATAAGTTAGAATAAATTTATTTTTATACTGAAACTTATACTTATTTTTTTATTGTTTATGGTAGCTGTATTAATTGAATATATTGGTGTAAGTATGTAATTTTACCTAGGAAAATAGTCGTAACTATACTTGTATAACAGGCTGTCCCAGAAAAAACTTTTTTGGGGCTCAAGCATAATTTGAAACCTTATTGAAATTTTTTTAGCTCTTGGATACAGTAATTCACATGCAAAAAATTTTTTATCAGATGAAAAACATCAGCTTGGCATCGGTTTGAATTTTTCATTAACCCAAGGTGGCCCACTTTGGGTCTTTTTGGCTCCGCTTCTTTAAAGATATATAGTACAAATTCTTGCTAGCACCTCCTTAAATGTCTTTTGAAATTTTATAACAATCGGACTGCTCGTTTCGAAACTGCAGAATTATTTCCATTTTATTTCGAAATTTCCCACTGTGCCACGGTTACCATATGGTAACGATAGTTTTTCGCAATTTCGAGAAAAGTGCACATTATATAACATAACAGAATCCATAAGTGCTCAGAAAGTTGAAATACATAAGTATTTATACAGCTACACAGCAAAATAAATATGGGACAACAAAAATCTGGGAACGACCGTTTGAATACGACCACATAATATGCAGCGTTACAGTTGTGCGACCAAAGTCGCATTTTGCCCCTGTCTTGCCACTTTTTATGCCCCTTAGTTTTAAATCCCCTTTTTGTACCATTTCATTCTACCACATTCAACAACAAGATTTTATTTCCTGTGTGTCAAACTTCATATAAGAACATACAAAATGAATAAATTTTTTTTTTGGGAAATGGACAGTATGGCGCAATATTATTTGTGTTAGATTTTCTAATATGAAATTACATGCACTCATACATACAGTAGTTTTGATTTAGCTGCCTTTTGTTTAAGTGCACTTTGGACTTAACTTCTTAAAAGGATAAATTTCTGTCAATATTATTTAAAATCCAATAGAAATTCGTTTTTAAGTGCACTTTCTATGTACAGTGCCCTCGGGATAACGTCAACTAATTAATTTTCCCTAAAATTCTGATCGTCAGCATACTGTTTTCTAATTTTGTTCACCACAGAATATTTACCTTTTATTCGCGATTAGGGTGAATATTTAACTAAATTTTTATATGGCATACTTATGTATATATAAGTATAGCCCCCCAACTAAAAACTAATTACATACATTGAAAGCATGTATGTACATATGTATGTACTTTAATTGATATTAAAGGAAACATTTTTCTTTCTTTAGGGTTGACGTTTTAGATACTTTTGATTTGGTTGATGTTTTAGTGTAGATAATGTCAATGAAATAGTTTTCACGTTTTGGGATATTGACGAAATGGGGTGTTGACGTTATCCCGAGCGCACTGTACCTGCACATTTTACCAACAAATTCGGAATTTTTAATTATTTTCATACAAAAAATCAATTTTAGCTGCACATTGACTTAACTGTACAAAAATATTTTTCCTGTAATTATTCTTCAAAATCCTTTTTTAAATGCGCTTTGTATACCTGCGCATTTAACATATTTTTTTGCAATTTTAAATTATTCTCATATAAAAAATTTAAGGTAGTTGCACATATTAAAAAAATGTGGCTACATAAATATGCAACGGTGTATGAGTATACAACTGAAGTCAAACATTTTATACCTGGACATTTAGGCAGCTAAGTGCATTTCAGATAACAGCATTTTTGACTTATCGTGCAAAGTTGATTGTCCAGCTAAGTCAAAATTACTGTACATAGGTAATTCTAACGGCATTTTTTTCAGCATTTATGAAAGCCAAATTTGATAACAGTATGTACATAATTTTAATTTATTTGTGATAAAGGAAATAATATTGTATGAAACTATCACACTGAATTGCTATCATCAAGTTATCCTTTTGATTTAATTTTCGATGAAGTTAGTTCATCTGAAGAACCTATTAACTCGGAAAAACATAAAAAGCAACACGAAAATCTTCCAAAGATAAGGAGAGACGGCATAAGTGGGTTACGATAGATGCAGATACCGAAAAACCAAGTTGTGTTTTCTGTCATCAAATTAATAATTTGGAATGTCATGCTGAAACAGCCACAAAAAATACAGATTTTCGGAAGAAAGTGGCTATTAGTGAAATGAAGCTTGTTTTAAGAATGATAAGTTGTAACCACTCGTTTAAGTCAATGGAAAAATTGGCCAAATTAATCGCAAAAAATTATCCAGATTCTGCAGTTGCAAAGTCAAAAAGTTCCACCTTATTTCTTCATCTTTATAAAATAAAATGAAAAAAAATACACAAAGCATGAACATAAATTAGCAATACTAAAAATTATCAAACAGACAGAAAGCCACTTGTCATGCCAGTCCATGACAAGTCTGCTTTAAATTTATTTCAAAACGATTTGGAAGAATGGATTACAAGTGAAGAACTTATTAATAAATACAGATGTACTGTTTCAAAATAATAGATACTTAAGGTATTTAATAACTCTGCGGCAATAAGGAAGAAGTGTTTAAGTAATATTTTACTGTTTTCCAGGAGAGCACTTTTAATCGTTCAAGTCGATTTTCAGAAATTTATTTATTTTACAGTTAAATTAGGAAATTCTCTGTTATTCTCTATTTTTTTAAGCAAGCATCGCTCTTCACACTAAAAGTAATACATTTAAGTTTAAATACACCAAAGTATAACCTAAATTAGGCTATTATTCTAAATAAAATTAGAAGTCTACAAAGATAAGTCGCAAATCATAGTGCTATAACTTCCTGAAAAACCACAAAAAGTGGAACTTTTTTTTGACCAGGGTTACTTTCGAATATGCAGGTAACGGCCATTAAATCAAAATTAGCTCATCTTGACTTAAGCACTTAATCCTTTTTGCTACTGAGCTATACATAATGCCTAAAAATTATAACATTATCATCTTTAGAGTCGAAATTTCTAATTTTGATCAAAACTTTAAATGGTGAACTAAATTTTTTTAATTATGGTAATTTTTAAGTAAACGAAATCCCAAAAATATATTTATGTATTCTTTGATTTTATGTTAACCTTAAGAACTGGGACAAAATGCGCCATTTCATATCGAACAAAATTTCCATTTATTTTCTATTAGAATTTCGATCGAAATCAAATGCAGCAATTTGACCACTGTTTTATTATTAACATATCTTTTATGATTTTTTTTATATTTAGTAGCTACTACTCAACTAGCTGTTTTCTAACTCTCAGTAATTTTTCTGAGAGTTAGTAAAGCGGCCCATACACTACAACAGCATGCACGCGCAATCAAGCTATTGAGCAATCATGCTCGACCCACATAGCATACCAGCAAGCTGGTACAATATTCACTTTTTTAAAAAATTAAAGAAGGGTGGTTCTGAATAGTGACACAGTTGTTTGCTTAAAGTTTTATTGATATTTTGTAAATATTAGCAGCTATGTACAACTAAAGTCTTTAAATTCCATTTTCCATTGAAAAAAATAATTTTTAAACAAATTACAATTTTTAAATGAATATTTACTCCTTGACAAATTTAGTTAAATGAGCTAACTTCACTATACACAATACCAGCAAGCTTGTACCATCAGCAAAATATCAAACTCGATTTGATATCACTACAGCAAAACGTACAATCACACAAAATGCCCATAAACGACCCAACCGCTGGCACAAACACTTGATTGCGCATGCATGCTGTTGTAGTGTACGGGCCGCTTAAGTTAGCTTTTTTAGTTGCAAATAACACGTGCCTATAAAAATATTATATGAGTTCCCATAAAATGTTTTTGTACTTCTTACATATGAAAAATGTGTTTTTATTGTTTTTTTTTCAAATAAAAATAACTTAATAAATATGCTTGTTTCTCTAATTTTTCTTAATTTTCAAGTTGCCCCTTTTTTTCTTACAAAACACCTTTTTGTGCCACTTTTGATTTGAAAATCCCCTTTTTGTGCCTCTTTTTGAAAATTTTCAACGGTAACGCTGATGATATTCATGTACAGTCGGTTCCGCTTTACTGGAAATAACCAAAACCCAATTTTTTTCAGTTATCTTAATTTTTCTCTAAACCGTAGTTCGGATTACTGATATTTGTTACAGTTAACCGTACTGCTTAAAATCAGTACAATATAATGGAAAAATATAATATAGTACGTAAGAGCGAAAAGGACAAACACATTTTGTTATATAATTTTTTAACGGACAAAACATGCAAAAAATTTTCAGCCTTAAGCTATGCAATCGATTTCTAATAAATAAATTTGTCATTGTTTATTTTTTCTCTAAATCGAAGTAAGTTTCATACAAAACTCAGTTGTGGGCTTGCTTTTGGTTTTCAGTAATACGATATTTTTAGTAAAGTGATGTTTAGCTAAAGCGAAGTGAATAAGACCAGCTGCGATTAAAATCCGTGCGGGGATTTGTATCGCTTTCAGTAATCCAATTTATTTCAGTAAAGCATGTTGCGCTAAATTGAATTCGGCTGTACATGTTTTGAATTAACACACACACACACATAAAAACATAATATGCGCACATACACTGAAAAACACAATTTCGTGTTTAAATATAACTTAAAAAGTTACAATTTAATTACCAAGTCAAAAATTGGCTCTTAAAGACCCAGAGTAACAGGGTTTGGTTTTTATATTTACGTATGTATGTATGCACATACTTGGAGTTTTTGTTTATTAAATAATAATTTAATTTGAAATTGCAAGGAGAAAAAATCTTTGGCTTGGTTTACACACTTAAATAACTCGCTATCTTGGAAAAAAGCATTCAGCTCGTAAAGTATTTGAGTTATTAAAAGCAAAATTTATTTCGTTTTTGATAAGCGTGAAATATGTACAAGTGTAAAAGCAAATTTTTGTTCATTTTAAAGAAACTCAAAAATTATTGGCAGAAGCAGCATTGACGGGAAACTTTTAAAGGCATTTTGAAAATGATAATAATTTTTCATTAACTTAACTTTTTTTACAACTCAAACGCAACTCTTCATATAATGCAGACTTTATGAATTTTTGTACTTTATATATTTGTTAGTGGTATAATATTGGATATTCAGATTGATTGAAAAAAAATTTTAACGTTTCAAAATTTGAATTATGAAGTTAAATAATTTGAAAGCACTCTTTAGTTTTACTGCCAGTTTATAAGAGAAGCCATGTAAAAATTCTCGTCCGCCTATTTATATTGGAAAACAAAAACAATGAATTCAAATTTGTTTTTGTTTTCAATATAAATAGATATGGCTTCTATAAACTGGCAGTTAATCTTTCAAATTTGAGTTTCAATTCCCTTTGAGTATTACAAGAGTATTATTAAGTGTTTCAATTGTTTTTTATGTAAAAGTTATCGATGAATGGAAGTACTGCTCAAAACACACTTACATAGGTTGTGATGCTACAAAGAATATCGTTCATAAAAAACGTTGCAAGTAAGCTTCAAAAAAGTTGCATACACAGGCGTAAAAAAGAACGGATAAAAATATATCTTTTGTCAAGACAAGTAACAATATCGTTATTTTATACGATGGAATGTAGATTTTGCACAGTGATTGTAATCCTAATCGAAATTGCGATTAATCGCACCTTTTAATCGTAATCAAACCCACTAATCGCTTTATTGCTATTAAAATTTTTTACCTTTTTTAAGCAAAGAATTTATGCCAAATTTGCATACAGGGCAAATTCAGCTCATAAAAAATTAAGATTTTTGATATCAAATATGCAGTCATAAAAAAGTATATTCTCATGTGAAGGCATAAGTAGGTCGTGTAAAGTCAGTCACAGAAATTGTTTAAATAAATAATAATAATTTGTGGTATGTACATTTGGCCTAAACATGTATATATGCATAGATTTCATAGGTGCTTAACAAATCATCAGTACACTTCAACCATACTTTTGAAAAGTTTCAAACCTTTCAGCTGAGAATTTGCATAAGTTTTTTGGGAATTTCAATGGAATAAGCGAGTAGGCTCTGAAACTTATACAAGAAAAAATTTATATTCGATATGCATCTATTTTATTATCCTACACCTTTATACAATAAAAGCAAAATGATAAATCAAAATTAAGTATTTAGTAAATTTATTATTTTATTTTAATATACTCTCCCAATTTTATTTCAAAAATTTCGTAACGTCTTAAAAATTAAATTACGATTGATACAAATATTTTTCATTCCGTTTGCAAATAGGTACAGTTTGTCTTATCTTGGAACGTCGCATTATTAAAAAAACATAGAAATATTAAAAAAGAAGTGTATAGTTAAAGTGGGTGTATTTATCTAATGAACTTATATCAGTGCTGTCAAAAATAAAACTATAGGTGTATGTGTGAGATAAGTTGTCTCATTCGTCTCTGAAGTACATAGAAAAAAAAATAAATATTTGGAAAAATGCAGTTTAGGAAAGCTGCTCAACACAAATTAAAAGGAGCCTATGTGATAGAAAATTAAAAAATAAGGAATTAAAATTAAATAAAAAAGTTGGCGGCGACGGATATTTTACGGGTTACGGGGCTGTGAACTTTATATAGGAAACAATAAAAAATTTCCAAAAATAAATTTTAAAATAGCTTATCTGATAGAAACTTGAAAAATAAGAAAAAACTTTAAACAAAAAAATTGGCTACGAACCATATTTTCCGAGTTATTGGTCTTTTAAATTTTGATATTAAATGCAGTTTAGAGAAGTTGCTTTAGAAAAAATCAAAATGTCTTTTTTATACATATTCATTTCTTTCCTTAAAAGTTTTTTAACATAAAATACATTGAATGTCGCGAAAAGCTTTACTGATCATAGAATATTTTTCGAATATCACTTTTTTCTTTTTCTGTATCTATAAATGATTGAATACACCCGCTACGCATGTGTTATCGTCGCTCTCTCATTGACGACTAAATGAAAGATAAAAAGAATGTGTGTGATCTTATTTTGCACAATTGTGCCAAGAAACTGACATCATTGATTTATATCGTGATGAATAAATGGTTTAAAAAATAATGTTTTTTAGATGAACTTTTTCATTCATTATGATATAAATTCATCAGAAGTGAGTAGAAAATTATATAAAAATAAACTAAGAAAATAGAAATATACTTCGTCCCAGAAAAATGTTCCTATCAAAAGATCAATTTCCCACAATATGTATTGTTTTTGATAATCATAAGTTGTGATTTACGAACTTTGTTTTACATCCCAGCAAAAATAAGACGTTACATTTGAACAACTTGCCATTTAATGACATAAATTTTTTATTGCCAAATTGAAGCACTCGCTTACAAGTCAGATTACGTGAAATTTTAATAATAGAAAACAGAATTTAAATACATTATTTTGGGTTTTAAGAGATGACGTGAAAATATTTCCAAAACATGCAGTTATTTTAAATAAATTAATTATATGTATTTCTAAATTTTTTTAATATTTATTTTACTCTCAAAAATAAGTACTTACATTCTAGAAAATTATTATTTAAATATAAGTTCCAAATAATTTTTTTAGTTTTCGATTTTAATAAAAGTTCATCGATCAAAACAATTCATATTTTTCTAAATATGGTATTTATAAGTAACAATCCCGGCATCGATTCGAATAAAATATAACCCACTTTAATTGAGTGTATAAAAGAAATTTTACAAAATTGTATATTTCATAGTAAAACAACAGTTTTTTTAATTCATTTATATTTTTCCTAAGTAAAATAATAACTATTATCCACAATGAAAAAATAATAAGTTCCTACAATAAACAACATAACTACTTCTCAAGAATAGATTAATTTAGTCTCATGCCTTGTGAAAATCATTAAGTTGGTAATCCAGTAATAAGCAGCTTCCACCAAAACTGCTTTATTCCAAACTCGATTACCTTTTTTGAAATTTTTGGCTGGGTAAAGACGCAAATCTAAAGCGTTTAACTCGAGCGATTTAATTGCAATTTGGCATACGTTACAATAATATATATATATATATATATATATATATATATATATATATATATTTTGTCAACGACCAACTTTATTGAAATTTATTTATCAACTACTTTAAAATTACAATTTCTTTAATTTATAAACTTACTTACTTGGCCTAAATCTAAATAAGTGTCGTAATATTAACTTTAAAAATTATTGTTTTGCTGCTGATGCTGATGCAGCTAGAAACATTTAAATAAGTTCATAAAACTTTATTTTCGCTAACTTGTGCAAAAAGAATTAAAAGCAAAAGGTTCTTTGACTTGTTTCTTATTAATTAATGTTATTGTTAACTCTTCCCCTCTTAAATATGTTTGTCCTCAAACATGAGATATTGACAATCTTGGAGGTTTGGGAGGATTTGTAATTAGAATAAAAGGTTGATTTATAATGTTATTATTTGAATTAGTTTCTGATGTGATATCTTTATTTGTAGTAATTTTGCTATTTGAATTGTTGCTGAATATAATTTTTTCTTTTGTTTTACAAATGAATCTGAATGAAGCTAAAGTTAATATGGAAATAATTAGAATAAAACCAATCAATGACTTGTTAACGATTGCTTCGGTTTCTAAGCGTTCGATTTTGACTATATTGCTTAAATGAAGTTGGTTAAGTTTTTCAAGAGAAAGCATTTTAATGTATTGTTTTTCTAGAGGAGTTTGTTGCACTATTTGTGGTGAAATTGATATTATTGAAGCTTCCAAATTTCGAAAATTTTCATTATTAATATTTACGGATTCATTATGGAAATTAACTAAATATGTTCCATTCATTGATTGATTATTTACTATTCCATGGAAATCATTTAATAGAATTACACCTGGCTTTATTTCTTCTACCGCTGGTGTATGGAAAGCATCAGAAATGTCACAATACGGACGAGATCCATTTAGAAGAGGTGGGATACAGGTTGAGTTAACAATGTTGGTTACTTCATCTCTTTTACAAACTGTAATAGTATTTATAATAGTACAATTTCTCTTAATGGCTAAAATATTCTCTTTATTTTTTAAAATTTCTTTAAAGTTTACATTTATAATCTTGTTATCTTTTTTTACGGGCTTAATTAATATTTTAGTATAAGTTTCTTGAGAAGTAAGTGGAATTTTTATAACATACAATAAAGTAGAATTTTTGTATAAAACTTTTACATCAGCATATTCTAATGCTTCTTCAATAGATATAAATGGAAATTTTTCTTTATGTAAAGTTTCAATGACAATATTTATTTCCTTTTTGTTTAGTACTATAGAATTTATTACATTATTTTTTGCCCATTGAATGGCGTATTTAATATTTTGCAATTCTTCTTTAACTAATCTTAGTCTAGTTTGCATACTTATTATAGCAGTGTTGCCAATTGAATCTTGATTTCTTTCTTAGTTTATTTATTCTCTCAGCAAAATTTTCATTTATGATCAATTGTTTATTATTATTTGTGTTTAGTTCGTTTAGGTCTTTTTTTAGTAGTTCAAAGTCATCGTGGTCAGGAGAACCAGCGATATACTTCCACGCAGTACCGATTAAGTTTATTGATCGTTTCTTCCTTGTTTCGTCTGTCAACTGTAATGATTCCAGCATTTCTATGGCTTGTGTCAATTCGTGATTTAAGGATGGGATAAACATATTTTGGGAATGATCATTGTAGTTAATGAATTTCTTTATTTCACCAAAGAAGGTTTGATATTCGTTTAGATTTATAATATGTATGATTTTGAATGTTCCATCTTGGATCTTTGCCACTCCATCAGTTAATGTTATTATATGGCAAAGTGTGTAGTTTACAATTTGGAGATCCGCATTGGATAGGGATAGGATAGTTATGGAATGAAGGAGAAGGAAGCTGAAAATAGATTATTTTATTGACTTCTAATGTTGCTCTTATGAATGGTTTTATTAGATTCAGTTACTATAAATGTTCCTTTATCTATCTTAACAATTTCTTGCCTATATCTGGGTGTTAATTTAGTTCCTAGTCTTGTGTTTATTTTTGCAAATATTATTTCGCCTGGCTCGTAAGTTTTTATTTCTTGTCTGTGTTTATTATGGTAATGCATGTCTGTTTCCTGTTTTTGTTTTAATTTTTCTATGTTCGCTAATCTGTCCTTTTCTAATTGGGATGGGTCTGTGCTAACTCTTCTACCAAAAAATAATTCAATTGGTTTTTTCCCTGTTGTACTATGTATTGAACAATTATATTTGTATACTGAAATTTCAAGTAATTCTTTAAATGTGTTATGAATGTTTTCTACCTTTGTGCATCGCATGATTTCAGAGAGTGTAGAATGGAATCTTTCTACTTGTCCGTTAACGCTGCTTGAATAGGGTGGGACAGTAAATATTTCAATATTCAGTTGATTTTTTATCATAAAAACAATTGTTGAGGAATTAAAAGACTTTTCGTTATCCATAACGATTATCTTTGGTACTCCAAATGCAAATATTAGTTCTCGAAGTGGTTGTCGTATGTCTTCTGTGGCTTTGGATTTAATTTCTTTTACTTGAGCATATTTAGAAAATTTATCAATCGCTGTTAATACTAATTTGCCTTCAGTTTTATATATGTCTATGTGAACAATTTCGCCTGGATATTTTGGAATAGGTGTTTCCTTTAATAAGGGTTTCATAGGATGCCTATCATACTTATTCTCTTTACATACTGTGCATAGTTTTATTATCTTATTATTTCTAATATTTGTTGTTTATTCTCTTTACAATTTCGGTGTGCTCTGTTGTGAGTATCTATAATTATTTTGTTTTGTTCTTCTTCATTTCGTACGTCTTCTATCTGATGTCTAGTAAATCGAATGCGATATTTATTAAAATGCTGTGAATAAATTTCCTGGATTTTTCCCATGTTTTGCTCCGAGGTTTTTATTGCATTAAGAATTGAAGGGTAGAGGAATTTTTTTAAAATGTTAACAAGTTTGTTTTGAGTGAATTCAGGTTCGAATATATGGTGTCGATGATAATGGGGAAATATTATTTCAAATTTGTACTGTGCTATGGGATGTGTATAGAGAATAATTTGATTTTTAAAGCAGTTTATTGGTGTGTCTACGTTTATTATGAGATTTTGTCCGGAACTATCATCACTATGTGTTGCAATTGATAGAGAATTTACCTGTTCTACAGTGGGAATCCTTGAAAGGGCATCTGCCACTACGTTTGCTTTTCCAGGTTTGTAGAAAAGTTCATAGTTAAATTCCTCTAACATAGCCTTCCAGCGTTTCATTTTACTATTATTATTTTTATTGCTTAATGCGTTAGTCAGCGGCTGGTGATCAGTAAATATTTTCACTTTTGCAGATCCGTATAAATAGTTTCGAAGTGTGTTTAGAGCCAAAATTATTGCGAGCATTTCCTTTTCATTCGTCGCATAATGCTCTTCTGTTTTATTCAATGTTCGAGATATAAAAGCTATTGGTTTATTATTTTGTGACAGAACTGCGCCTAAGGCGAAGTCTGATGCATCTGTTGTAAGTTCCAGTTCCTTATTATAGTCTGGATAAGCTAGTACGATGTCTTGAGAGACTAGAGTGTTTTTCAGTTTTTCGAATGCTTCGACAGCAACGTCATCTAGTTCAATATGTTTTAAAGCTGATTTATTTTTTGAAAGACGACCTTCTCCCCTCTTAAAATTTGTGTTAGGGGTTTCGCGATCTTTGCGTAATCTCTCACAAATCTACGATAGTATCCCGATAATCCGAGGAAGGATCGTAACTCTTTAATGGTTTTAGGTAATGGAAAATCAAGAATAGCTTGAATTTTTTTCTTATTAGTTTTTATACCGTCTGCTGAGATAATGAATCCAAGAAATTCTACTTCAGTTTTCAAGAAGTTGCATTTATCGAGTTGTACCTTTAAATTTGCAGCTTGTTAGGTTGTAAATATGTCTCGAATGTGATCATAATGTTCTTTATCAGATTTGCTGAATATAACAATGTCGTCGATGTAAACATAACATATTTTTCCAATATAATCATGTAAAACATCGTCTAAGGCTCGTTGGAAAATTGCTGGGGCGTTTTTTAAACCAAACGGAAGGCGTGTAAATTCATACTTGCCGTTTGCTACTGAAAATGCTGTTTTTTCGAAATCTGACTTTTTTAAGGGAATTTGGTGGAATCCACTCTTCAAATCTAAAACTGTAAAGTATTTTCTGTCTCTTAATTGTGAAAGAACGTCATTTATTTCGGGTATTGGATACCTATCGGGAATTGTTAATGAATTTAATTTTCTATAGTCTATTACAAGTCTATATTGTTTGTTGCCTAATGAATCTGGTTTTTTTCCTACAACCCAAACTGGTGAGTTGTATGGTGAACGTGAAGGTTTGATGATGCCATCATCCAGTAGGTTTTTTATTTGTTTTTCGACTTCTGATTTTAGTGCCATTGGATAAGGATATTGTTTCGAATATACTGGAGTGTCTGTAGATGTACGGGTTTCACCAACTACTCTTGTTGTATATGTTAACTTTTGATTAGGTTCGATGAACAGTTCAGGATATTCACTAATTATCTTCTTCATATTTTCTTTTTGTTGTAAAGACATATGATCATCTCGAATCGCTATTGTGTTTACAGTTTGTGAAAAATGTTGCTTAAGTTTTATTTTTATTCTATTTTCTATCTGCATAAAATTGTCACGAGTGTATATAATTGTATTTAACTCTTTTAAAGAGTCGTTTCCAAGGATGCCATCGAATGATTTTAGTGTTGGGAGAATGTAGAATTTCAATTCTTTTTCTAGATTAAAGAGTCTCACAAACGTATGCTCCTTTATTTTAATATTGCCTGCTATTGATTTGGCAAAAAATATTTCTTTATTTGGCTTGGTTTGTTTTGCGATGTGTGGTTGTATGTAATTTTTACTCGAACCGGTATCAACGAGAAATTTAAGTATTTTACCGCTCTCTGCTCTACATTCGAAGTATGGGAGCGAAGAGCTTGCCATTCTAAAAAATTAATATCATTTAGGTCTTGAATTTCGTCTTGATTGTAAGGTTCATTACTGAATTGGTCGGTATCGAAAGAGTTATCTATGACGTTATTATAGGTTTCTAAATCATTGTCAATGTGAAAGTTCCTTTGTATTTTAGGTTGATAATTAGAGTTTGAAATTGTCGGTGGCGGTCTTTTGTTAAAGTTTTGTTGTGGTCTGTTCGCATAATTAATCCTTTTTGAGTGTATGCTACTATCTATGTCCATAGGTTCTGGTAAAGGTTGAGGTTTTGGAGGAAGGGGTCTTGTAGGGATGGATTGGTTAATTTTATCTGGGTAAGTTTGGGATTGTGTTAGATAATTGTTAGTTTTTGGGAATATGTGAGGTTTTTGTTGTGTATGTGGTATGTGTGCTAGTTGTGGATAAAAGTTATTTTGATTAGAACGGAGTGATGAAATTACAAATTGTGGTTGATGGTTACGAGAGTAGTTACGAGGCGGAAGTGGTGGAGTAGACTTCTTATAATGAAAGTTTTGAGCATAATTTGCTCGGAAACTTTGATTTTCGAGTTTAAGACAGAGGTGGAGAGCTTGTGGTAGATCTACAGGTTCTCTCATACCAAGAAGTTTTGGTAGGTCACCATTTAAGCCTCTAATAAATGTATCAAGAGCTTTATTGCGATAAGATTCTGTTAACAAGGTAAGAGCTTCTCTAGACGCTTCTAAGCTTCCTAATTTGTTAAGAATTATAGACAGGTGTTTATAGACCACTTGGTAAAAGTCTTGAATAGATAATTTTCCTTGAATCAATGAAGTCATTTGATATTCTAGGGTTGCTAAATCCCTCTTATCAGAATAATGAAGAGTAAGACACTTTATTATAGAGTTCCAATCTAAAGGTGTGTTATAGGATTCGAGGGCAATGTCGGCATTACCCACGATCTTGTTTCTTATTACACTCAAGATACCAAAGTATCTAGGTGTCCCTTTATAAGGTTCGTAAATCTGTAAAATCCGTTCAACGCTCTTGCGCCATGAATTAAATTCTGTTTGGTTCCCGTTAAATTCACGAAGGCTTTTGACAATATCTGGTATTTTATCAAAGTCTGTAATGTTACCTCGGTACTGTTCGTCAATTACTTGGTCGGAAACAATACTAGGACTTGGATTTATTATTGACTGAATTAAATTGGGTAATTGTTGTTGTAACAACTGAGAAGTAGTTTCAGTAATGATATTAGTTAAGTCGTTCATGTTTATTGCCCTGGATGCTTGTTCTGTATTCGGTGTATTTAAAACTGCAGGACGAATGAGATTTTCTGGGTTTGACATTTTAACGATTATTAGATAAGAAGATTCAAGATATATTGGGAATACGGCTTTAGTTTTTAGTATTAACTTGGTTTTATTGTTATAAAATGTTTAATTACTATAGAACTAGAGGGTCCCGTGGGATTCGCAGCTCTGTTTTATTGAATTAATATACTATTTGTGTTTTTTTATGTATTTTCTTAAGATAATTTTATAGTACAAAAATTTTTATTCACTAATTTTGCGTAGTTTGTTATCCTTAAGATGATTTTTACTTTACAAAAGCTTTGTATTGCATAATTTTGTGTTGGTAAAATTAATTTAAATATTCTTTTCATTTATACTGAGAAACTTGCATAAGATTTATTTTAAATAAATGTTGACTTACAATGTTTTGATATTCATGCTGATCCGGATAGTTGGCGGGCACGTGATGCCGTCCTTTTTGCTTGCTGTTTAGCGGCTACTCGGGGGCCTCTCACTATCATGATTTTGCAGTAATTTTCTTGTTATTTCAACTTCTTTTTCCTTTTTTAATAGGGTTCTACTATGTAGAATTCTTCCTTCTGATCCTAGACTGGAATTTCTGTTGCACTACTTTAGGGCTATTGCAGGACACTCAGAGATATCGGAATATTTGGAACTGCTGGGAACACTTTCACACTTTTCTGCTGCACTACTTTAGGGCTTTTGCAGAAGGACAATCACAGCTATCGGATTGTTTTTTAATTTAATCGGAACTGGCGAGGACACTTTTTACACCTTTCTGCTGCACTACTTTAGGGCCTTTGCAGAAGGACACTCACACGAACCGTTTATTTAACTTTGCTCGGGCGCCAGTTAAGAACTTATATGATAAAAGTTCTAAAAAAAATATTTTTTAGGTTTTCTTTTATTTTGTCAACGACCAACTTTATTGAAATTTATTTATCAACTACTTTAAAATTACAATTTCTTTAATTTATAAACTTACTTACTTGGCCTAAATCTAAATAAGTGTCGTAATATTAACTTTAAAAATTATTGTTTTGCTGCTGATGCTGATGCAGCTAGAAACATTTAAATAAGTTCATAAAACTTTATTTTCGCTAACTTGTGCAAAAAGAATTAAAAGCAAAAGGTTCTTTGACTTGTTTCTTATTAATTAATGTTATTGTTAACTATTGCATTTTTTGTTGACTTGTGCAAAAAGAATTAAAAGCAAAAGGTTCTTTGACTTGTTTCTTATTAATTAATGTTATTGTTAACTTATATATATATATATATATATATATATATATATATATATATATATATATATATACATATTTTAATTTGAAATTTATTTGCTGGTGGTTCAGCTTGGTCTATATGCTTTTCATTGTTGCTGTAACAAATCATCAGTAGACTTCAACCACACATTTTGAATAATCACAAACCTCTTATTTTATGCACAGACTTTCAAGAACTATTTGAGAATTCATAAATAATAATATTTTTGAAAATCACAAAAGAAAAACAAACATAATAGGCTTAGAAACTAATACAATAATATAGGGCTTCATGTTGCAATAATACAAATGTTCGTTAAAAAAATGGGCATTGGATCAGCAGATTTAAATATAATATTTACGTAGACACGACTATTATTATCCGTTTCCAACGAAACTTAACACAAATGATAAGCTCTGGGCAAAAATTTTTTCTTTTAAAAAAGTATATAAATATATATAAAAAATAAATTTGCTTTAGAGATCTGAAATGTGATGCGCAAGTAGGTCAAGATGAGAAACCAACTAGAAAAATCTAAAAACACAAAAATTTTAACCAGGATTGGCAGGGCTATTGTACTGAACTAAAAACTAAATATACAGATTTTAACTGAAGACTTTTTATTGAAACTTGTATGCATGTATGTAATGCTTAAAACTGTCATCTTAAAAAAGGACGATGATAATTGAGTTTAAAAAAGTGCAGAAGTGGGTGGGGGTAATGCCCATAACATTTAAAGCAAGAAATTGTACAATACACAAATAAATCTCAATCAGGGATCACGAAGAAAAATCTAAAATCCTGGAACTTTAATCGAGGGGCATCGATACGCATTTTAAACTCGAAATTAAGAATTTAAGTTAAGGGCAGAGCTACGAACTGGAAAAATCCGCAAGCACCGATTGTTAAATTTGGAAGGTAGGGCCACGCTCATACAAAATTAACGTAATATTAAATGGTAGAGAACTAAAATTTTGCTAAACAAAAATAGCTTTATGTACATAATTTGCCAACTAGGAAAACTTAAAGCACAAGCGGCATGAAACATTGCATGCACATTGCACTTATGCTAGCCTTTAATTTTGAGTTTTCAAAAGTACTTCCTCTAAGCAAACTGGAAAAAAACGGGGTAGCTCCCACCAAAATTCAATTCAAACCAATTCAACACCTTAAATGGATCTTAGACCCTAACATGAAGGAAGAAGCGGAGGAAAGTTGGCGGCGACGAAAACTTGCAAAACGTCTAAAAAGTGGGGGTATTAACTGAAAACTGCTGGACGGCTTCGTATGCCGTCAAAATAGGACAAATACTTGACGGTATCTGCAGGAAATGTAAGGAACTTAGGGTAATTGAGACAGTAGAACATCTACTGTGCCACTGTTAGATTCTAAATCCCACAAGATATGACTGTCTTGGTGATCACACTTTTCGTAGTCTTGATCATGTATCGGTAATGGAAATGTGTAGGCTGCCAAGGTTTGTTAAATTTGTGTGGGAGTCATTCGATACAGGCACCACGAACTAGACCGCCATACTTTCAGGTTTCTTGTCATCTGCTGGTATCGCTAAGGATCAATCCTGGTCTATGCGATGTCCTTGACCACTCAGACTAACCGAACATAACTTAACTAAAATTTGCGCTGTATTTTACATATCACTCAGTTCTCGTTGTACGTTCATAGGGAATAGTCGATTAGCGGAATTTTTCTTACATTCAACAAAAAATGATAAAAAAAATATTCGTAGTGCATATTATAAGTAATAGGTACATACTGACTTTAATGAATAAGTTTTATGTGCTTTCCTAATATTTTTAAATATTGGAAATTACAAAAACAAAAAAAATCGCAAACAAAAAAAACATAAACAGTGACATTGAGGAATACTCTATACGAGTACCTCGAAAAAAACAAACAATCATAAATTACAAAAACAAACAAAAAATAACCGCAAACAAAAAAACACAAAAAGGTGCCTTTGAGCAATACTCTATATAAGTACCTCAAATACAAAATATTATGAAGTGAGTTCTAACGGCAGAAATGCCTATTTTACTGTGAGTTCTGAAGCTGTCAATGAAAATAATAGAAATAATACATCTAATGAAAGTATTTTTTTAACGGCAAATCCAATTTTTCGTCAGCGATCAACTTCGCTTTGTCCAATGCCAAATAGTGATTCATTAACATAACAGTTGCCTAGTACTTCTTCATATAAGTCAGTAATATCATCCCCTTCAGGCTCGTGTTCATCACTTAATAAAGTTATCACTACTGATAAAAGTAGCTCAACACCCAAGGTACAAGTCGGAATGGACAGATACATAACAGTGGTAAAGCGTGGGCGAAGCCCGAATTCTTCAAAAATTTCATCTGCTCCAAAGATGTCTTGGGATAATAGCGCATCATATACCAATCGTCAAAATCGTTTTTCATTAATGCAAGTCACCGACGACAAGCCCGCTGCATCATCGCAAAAGTCTTTTAAGCCACCACCTATATATTTGAGAGAGAAAAATTCTAACGCCCTAATTAAAAAATTAGTCTCGGCCGTTGGTGAAAGCTCATTTCATGTTATTCCAATAAAGCGTGGTAGCATTGACGAAACTAAAATTCAAATATACGAAGAAAAAGATTTCCGCAAAATAGTGACGGAATTCGAAAAAAAATAAAACAAGTTTTTATACGTACCAGCTTAAGAGTGCCAAAGGTATCCGATCGTATTGAAGGGCATTGACTCTTATGTTAATTCCGAAGAATTAAAAGATGCACTCATCATACAATGATTTAAAGTAAAAAATTTTACCAACAGAATCAATAGGGAGAAGATCCCCCAGCCTCTATTTCGTGTTGAATTGGAGCCGAATGATATACAGCTGAAAAAAACGAGACACACTCAATTTATACCCTAAAACACCTCTTATACCGAAAAATTACAGTTGAAGAGCCACATAAGCGATCAGGTCCCGTACAGTGCCATAATTGCCAAGAATATGGCCACACAAAAACATACTGTAAATTACCCACTGTTTGTGTTGTGTGCCGCGAATTACACGGCACTGCTAGTTGCAATAAGCCAAAAGATCAAAGTGATAAAAAATGCAGTAATTGTGGAAATAATCACACCGCTAACTACAGAGGTTGTCCTGTGTACTCTTTTGTCAAACAGACTCTAGTGCAAAAACCCAAATTAGCTCTATCTCAATCAGCAAACGCTTACTCCGCCACTTTTGTGCAAATGAGCCAACCAGTTTCTTCCCGTGTATCGTATGCCGATGCTGCTAAAACAAATTCTATTCCCCCACAAAATGTTCCAACTCCAAATAATTCAACGAATGCAAACTCAAGCTTTAACTTTAGTCGCCTTGAAGCTACTATTGACAATTTGGTGCAAACTATAAATAATTTTACAACAAATATGCTTACCATGATGCACGAAATGCTGAGAATGCAGAATACTCTGCTTAAAGCATTAATTAACAAGCCATGAACACGTTAAAAATATGTTTTTGGAACGCAAACGGCATCCGCCAACATTAAAATGAACTTGAGCACTTCCTTACAGAAAAAAATATTGATATAATGTTGGTCTCTGAGACACATTTGACTGCGAGAAGCTTTTTCAAAATAAATAGCTACACTATGCATGATACAAAGGACCCTAGAGGGAGAGCATGCGGTGGATCTGCAATTCTAATTAAGTCAAGACTCAAGCACTTTATCCTTGACAACGTTAGTGAAGAATATATGCAAGCTACGAATATTTTTGTAGAAAATTTTTGTTCTACTTTCGTGATATCATCAATTTACTCACCTCCCAGATTTTCAGTTACCCAAGATCAGTATGAGAAGTTCTTCAAATAGCTTTGTCTTGTTTCGTGGCCGCTGGAGACTACAATGCAAAGCATACGTACTGGGGGTCGCGCCTTGTAACACCTAGAGGTCGAGCTTTGTTTAATACAATTTCAAAAATAGGCTTAGATGTTATTTCGAGTGGGGAGCCCACTTACTGACCTACTGACGTACGAAAGATTCCGGATGTTATTGATTTTGGCGTAATGAAAAATATTTCTAGGGATTTAATTAATGTTGAAACTTCTCTAGATCTCTCCTCCGATCACTCCCCCACTATCGTTACAATTTGTAACCCACTAAGAAGTGACTTACCTCACCCATATATGAAGATGACCAATCGTGTTAATTGGCTGGGATTCAAAAAATATCTTAGTAGTCATTGCACGGAAAATAATGCGTTAAGAACACCCAATGACATTGAAACTAACACTGCCAATCTTAACGAAATTATTAAACAGGCTGCTGAACATGCCACTACCTCCCATCCGCAGTCTGGGTTTAATAAAATTTATTCCAGGGATATTAAACATCTCGTATGTGAAAAAAGGAGAGCCAGAAGGGAATGGCAACAGCACAGATCACCCCAACATAAACTCAGACTTAAAGAATGTTCTAAACGACTTCAAGAGTTGCTTGCATCTGAAAAAACTGCATCTCTTAAAAAGTATATGGAAGGTCTTGATGTCACACCAACATCTAATTACTCTTTGTGGCGCGCTGCTAAAAAGCATCTACCGAAGGATTGACAAGAAGCGATACGGAAAAATGTAAAATATTTGCTGAGCATTTAAAATCCGTATTTACGCCAAATACATGTACTGGTGTTGCTGATTTGCCGAGTGTAGTTGCTCTACCCCCTCGAGCCATAAAGTTTAAGATGTGTGATGTACATAAAGTAATTGCTGAACTCAAGCCAAAGAAAGCTCCAGGTATTGATGGAATTAGTAACAAGATGCTGATGAACTTGCCGCATATTGCAATAAGAATCTTGCTGTTTATTTCTAATGCCATATTACGACTGGAGTATTATCCACAACTCTGCTTGCAAAAATCAAACTGATTCCAAAGCTGGGCAAAGATCTTACTAAAGCTGAGTCATATAGGCCAATAAGTTTGCTGTCCACTCTGTCAAAACTCTTCGAAAAGCTGCTCATGACAAAATTGTCCTAAATTTTGCATCCCAGACCATCAATTTGGTTTTAGAAGTCAGCATAGCACCATTGAACAAACTCATAGATTGGTTCAATTTATAAGAAAAACATTTGAGGAAAAGAAGTATTGTTCTGCCCTGTTTATTGACGTTTCTCAGGCGTTTGATAAAGTGTGCCATGAAGGCTTAATTTTAAAATTAAAATCATATCTACCAATTAATTTGGTGAATTTATTAGAAAGTTACATTACTACCAGGAAGTTTACGGTTGTGGAAGGAGAATTCATGAGTGTGCCGGAGTCTATATCATCCGGTGTGCCACAGGGGAGCATACTGGGGCCAGTTTTGTATTTGATCTATACTTGTGATATGCCGTTGAGCAGCAATATCCATACATCTACGTTTGCCGATAATACAGCCTGCCTGAGTATGCATGAAAACCCTCACGAGGCTTTCCGATATCTACAAGAACATATTACACAATTGTAAATGTGATTGAACTTATGGAGAATTAAGGTAAATGAACAAAAGTGTGTCCTTATAACGTTTACCCTAAGAAGAAACACTTGTTCCCCAATTCGAATCAATAATCAAAATATTCCTCTATTCCAGATAAAACTTAAGTTATCTCAAATACACTGGTTGATTGGCAGAAATTCAACACTTTGCCTGGACTGTAAACTTTTAATATACAAGTCGCTTTTGAAGCCAATATGGTGTTACAGTATCCAGTTATGGCGCACTGCTTCAGCTTCCAATGTAGAGAGAATCCAACGAAGGCAAAACACAATTTTACGGTTAATAACATCGGCTCCTTGATACATCAAAAATTCCAATATCCATCGTGATTTAAATATGCCACTAGTGATTGAAGAAATTGCAAAATACGCAGGCAAATATTTAACAAAACTCGAGTCACATCCTAATCCGCTTGCTCGTAATATTTTGAACTTTACTGGACACATCCGCTTAAAAAAGAGGGACACAAGGGCTCTATTACTCAACACTCCAGATGGCATTTCTTGAAAATACTTTTTTTTATACTTTTTATACATTTTTTTCTTTTTTGGATTATCACTACTTATGTATTATTTATAACTATTAACAAGTTTATATCCGACAGTGGATGGTCCTAATAATTATATTTTAGATTTAAGATTTGAATACTTATTGTTAGTTCGTATTTGAAGATACAATAAATAAAAACATGTATTAAAAAAAAATAATAATATCAAAATTCTAAAGTAGGCACCCACGTTTGTTAAGATACCTGAAGTTGATATTTCCAAAATAGACGTGTTAGCTCTTTGCTTAGATTTACTATTTCTGTCATGTACTGGAAATCATCATCAAATTATCCAACTGAT
Source organism: Tachina fera (assembly GCA_905220375.1). Classification (NCBI taxonomy): domain Eukaryota; kingdom Metazoa; phylum Arthropoda; class Insecta; order Diptera; family Tachinidae; genus Tachina; species Tachina fera. The sequence continues at coordinate 64,598,393 of LR999965.1, read as the reverse complement.
TCAAAATACATGGTAAAATCCATAAAAAAAGTATTAAAATAAATACAATTGTACAATCAAAACAAATCGAAAAAATCTTGATATTCAAATACTCATTTCATTCGAATAAAAAAAATTGTGATAATTCTTTTTCGCTACTCATATTTTTGTACGTATACTTCATACAAATGTTTATCTGTTATCCTACCATGTCAGAAGGTTACCTATATTGTTTAAATTAGGTTGCTTTACTTCAAGGAAATAAAAATTTGTTTAATAAAATAAAAAAATATGTTGTTGAACACGGTGGTGTTAACAGTATTTATTACTAAATACCAAAAAAAATTAAAGTTGTGTTTTGCATACAATTTCTTAACAAGGCAATGTTAGCTTTAAAGTGCTTGTCAACTAATATGAACTGTAAAACATTTTTTTGCGTAAGGGGGTAAGGCCTGGTTTACATCTGTGTGCCAAATGCCACACAAGCGTAAAAAAGCGTAATTAACTAATTACTAATGAAAAACTATTCGATTCAGACATGTATTTATTAAGTTAAACAGTTTCATACATAATTAATAGACAATTTTATAGAATCCAAAATGATTGCAAACTGTTTAAATCAATAAATATATGTCTAAATCAAACAGTTTTTCATTAGTAATTAGTTGGTTACGTTTTTTTTGTGCAAATGACACACGAGAAATGCCAGATGTAAGCTCAGCCTAAGTCGTTTAAATTTCCATTGAATAAAAAATGTATTGATATTTGTAACACAAAATTATTTATTGAAAGAAGAAATGTTTAACTTAAAAGAGTGTTAAAATGCTATTAGTAAAGGATGATTTGAAGACGTTAAGAGAAATAAAAAATTATTGGAAAACGTATATAAAGAAGTTTTAAACACAAAATAAAAATAATTCATGGAAAATGTGTCAAACTAGAATACAAAGACAAGTATACTGAGATTTTATAAAGCGAATTACATAATGTGTTTAATTTGATTTTGTTAAGTACAATTAAAGAAAAGATTGTCTAAAGAAGCTAATTTTGAATAGGGTTCATATGAAAAATTTTAATAAAGTGAGGATAGGATGATTTGGTTGAACTATTATTGTGAAAGCCATTAATTTTGTTAAATATTTAATTTAAAATTAATATAAAATTGTTGGAATATATTGATTGAATTATAATATATTGTTTGGAATTATAATTTTAATATAACTTTATTTCAGATTTGTTTGTAAGCAAAATATTTATTTCACATTTTCTGAATCCAAATAAAATTTTAAAGACGTGCGACAAACATGGAGTTAATAGAAATTTCAGCACTTACGGCCGAGAAGTTGAAGGGCTTGAATGAGCTTGGACTGGATGATGAGAGGAGTAAAACTATTTTACAAGAAAGGGTAATTAGGCATTTTAGCTTTGCGAATAGGGTTGATAGAGCCGAATCTGAGTATTGCGAAGCGGCATCGTCAGTTGCAGAATATCATGGATCTTCTTCCTTTACTCTGAAAGACCTCCAAGATTCGCTTTCAAAATTTTCAGGCGAAACAAATCCAACCATAGATTCATGGCTCAGTGATTTTGAGGATTTTGCTGTTACTATAGGGTGGAACGATTTGCAAAAGTATCTTTATGGTCGACAATGCTTTCGGGTGCAGCAAAAATTTTTTGTTGAAGTCAACCAAACATTCGTGATTGGTTATCATTGAAAATTGCGCTACAAAAAGAATTTGGTATTCGTCGTTCTGCCATAGAATTTCATCAGATGCTAAAAAATATGAAGAAGCGAACAAACGAAAACTTACGGGAATACTTATATTCTCTACAAGAAATTTCTTACCCAGAAGCATTAGATGAAGCGAGTATCATCGTATATTTTATACAAGGTATACCCGACAGCAAGGCAAACAAATCAATTCTTTACCAAGCGACAAATATCGAAGATTTAAAGTTGAAAATTAATGTTTACGAAAAGGTCACCAAAGCAAATCAAACATTGAATTTTGGCAAATCCCTCTATATGAAGAACTCCCAACAGGTTCTCAGAAAATAGACGTAAGGCAATTGACTTGTTATAACTGCGGTTTTAAGGGTCATCTCAGTAAGGACTGTAAGGTCAATGTTCCGAAATGCTTCAAGTGCAATAATAGTCTATGTCATAAATCTTTTAACTACAAGTCTAATGTGAGCGTAAAGTATGAACCCAAGGAACGAAAATCAACTGCCAATATGCAAACATTATCGTCAACTTTGCGTTCTGAAAACCCAAAAGCGATTTTGCCTGCAATAAGTGGAATTTGTACCGACATTACCATACTAGGAAAAGAGATATCTGCAATATTAGATACAGGCAGCGATATAAGATGTATGCGTTAATGATGATGGATGTTATAAGTGTTAGTGCCGAAAGAAGAAGAATGGTTGGTATAGGCTAAAGGGAAATCATGACTATCGGTGCGTTTGAAACAACAATCGACTTAGATGGTGTGTTGGTTCTAGTAAAGTTTCACGTGGCCCGTGAACGTAATATTTTATATTCCGCGGTACTGGGAAACGACATTTTCCAATATGTTAATATTTTCATTGATAACAAAGGAGCTAAATTTACACAAAAAATGATGCGAGAAAAAGTCGACTCGGCAGAGGAATTAGTTAGATCCACTGACGAGTTGGATGATTTAGGTAGAAAATTTGATGAAATAAATATGGCAGTAGAAACGCCAGATATAGAAGTAGGCCACTTATCGCTTGATACGCAAGACAAAATATCAAAATTGGTGAACGATTATAAGCCAATCAAGCCAAAAACATTTCCCGTAAAAATTAAAATTGTGCTGAAAAACGAAGTCCCTGTGTCACATCGGCCAAGACGGATGTCATTTGATGATCAACAAGCTGTCAATGCTCAAGTCTCTGAATGGCTACGCGATGGTATTATTAAACGTAGTTACTCTTCACCTGTGGTTTTAGTTTCCAAGAAAGATGGTAGTAAGCGCTTGTGTTGCGATTACCGGAAACTAAATGAAAAAATTATAAGAGAAAATATTCCGATGGTGGTAATCGATGATGTGTTTCAGCTTCATGAATTCTTCCATGTACCGATAGAATACCACAGTCAGAAATACACTTCGTTTGTTACTCATCGAAGGCAATTTGAATTTTTATTCATACGTTTGGGGTTGTCGAATTCACCTGCAGTATTCTGCTGATATATTACCGCAATCTTTCACGAGCTGATTTCGGATGGAACTGTCATACTCTATATGGACGATATGGTGATCCCGTCGAAAACTAAAGAAGAAGGCATTGCAAAATTGCAAAAAGTTCTGAAAGTCACATCATTAAATGAACTAGGGATAAAATGGAACAAGTACCAATTCCTTATGAGGAAAATTACTGGAGAATTCTACAATTCTTCCTTCAAAAGAGAAAACTGCTGTTGTCGTAAAGTTTCCCAAACCAAAAAATCAAAAGGACGTTCACAGATTTTTAGGAATAACCTACTATTTCATCAAGGATTACTCATTAATTGCCCGACCACTGTCTAATTTGCTAAAAAAGGACACTCCGTTTAAGATAAGCGATGAAGAAAAGTTAGCCGAAAAACAATTAAAATCCGCTTTGGTAGGTGCGAGCGTGCTTAGACTTTTTAATCCACACGATGAAACAGAAATCCATACAGATGCCAGCAAGCACGGTTATGGCGGTGTATAACTGCAGAAAGATTCTGAAGATTGTCAGTTGCATCCTGTTAAATTCAAGAGTTAAAAAACAACACCATTTGAAGAAAATTACCATTCGTATGAAATGGAGGTTTTGGCAGTGATCAAAGCGTTAAAAAATGGTTTGTTTTCGTGATGGGGCTTAAAATAAAGATAGTTACTGATTGTAACGCGTTTGCAATGATGATGAAGAAGCATGGCATGCTATTGAGAGTATCGAGGTGGGCTATTTTTCTACAAGATTTCAATTAGGTAATCAAACATCGATCTGGGTCAAAAATGAGGCATGTAGACGCTTTGAGTGGGGTCTCTTGCTTGATGATTGAAGATTTTCTACGCGATAAGATAAAAGAAGCACAGTTAGAAGACGAATGGATTAAAGTGGTAATGAATATATTAGAAATTCAACAATACGAAGATTTCTTTTTAAAATACGGTTTGGTGCACAAGGATCCCAGTAAGGAGCTTGTTGTTATCCCTTCAATCATGGAACGGGAAATTATAGAAATGACTCATAGGCAAGGACACTTTGCTGCTAGAAAGACGGCAGATCTAGTTGAAAAAAAAACTTTTATGTGAGCTGGTGAGGCCTATATTGTGTTATGTCAATTAAAACTAAATTTTATTACATATTTTTCCCGACGTTTCGTGAATTTTATGTTCACTTCTTAAGGGGATCTTGCTAACAATCGAGTTGTGCTGTTATTAAAACATCAAAAATTAAAAAATATACAAGTTTACTTGAACTAAAAAATTTACAATATTAAGAAAGATGGTTTTAGCTATTCTTTATTATCACACTGTAAATGGCGCTTAAGTTGTCCTTAACTTAGTTAAGTTGTCCTTAACTTAAGCGCCATTTACAGTGTGATAATAAAGAATAGCTAAAACCATCTTTCTTAATATTGTAAATTTTTTAGTTCAGTAAAGTACTCTTAATTTATACACTTTCAAAAACTATATGAGAATTCACAAAATAATAATAGTTTTTAAAATCACAACGAAAAAATAAGCTAAGTATGCTTTGAAACGGATAGAAAAACCAGCAAATAATTTATATTCCGGTGAAATCATTGTATTTTTCTACATCCTTATACAATTAGAAATCCATCGGAAAACAATAAAAGTATTTGCAAATCTAAATAAAAAATATAACATTAATTGAACTTTAATGAAATTTATTTATTTGATATGTTGTCAGAAGTGTAAATACAATAATTGAAATTTATTTGCTGGTGGTTTAGCATGTCTATATAAGCATCTAAATCATCAGTAGACTTCAACCACAAATTTTAAACAGTCACAAACGTCTTTCTTTATGCACAGACTTTCAAAAACTTAATGAGAATTCATAAAATAATAATATTTTTAAAAATCAGAACGAAAAAATAAGCTTAGTATGCTTTGAAACTGATACAAAACCCAGCAAATAATTTATATTCAGGTGAACTCATTTTCAATTAATGATTTATTTAATACAAATACTTTTATTGTTATCCGATGGATTTCTAATTCTATAAGGATGTAGAAAAATAAAGAAACATTTCCAAACAATAACATCCTAATTCTTCTTACTGAATTAAGGCATTAAAAACTAGGCTGTATAACGTGAGCTACATATCTAGACGGACAAAGTCGAACTGAAAATAAAACTTATAACTTATAAATTAAGAAAAACAGTAAAGTTGTTCTTAATGATATTATAATTTAAAGGAAAGTCGACAAATTCCGACAAATAATTGTGTTGTAGAAAGATCAGCAATTACATAATTAGATCTACAAAGCTTGACAACAAGAGGATTAATGTGGCGAATACTATGACAAGGAATTTTAAACTTAAAAGAATTTAAAAGAAATTCTACGCAAATATTACCATTGATAAGGTTCGTCATAAAATACTGTTGGTATAATAGCGAACTTTTTTAAAAAAAAGCGCTATTCCCTTTTTCAAAACCCGCTAGAACGTGCTTAGTTACAACATTGTCAAATATTTGTAATGCGATATTTTCCTACACGCTAAATCAAATTTTAATAAAAGTCGATGCATGTATTAGTAAATCAAATTTTTTAGTAACCCTTTTTCAGATTTTGCAATATTGCTTCTTCGAAAATATATCCTAAATAACTAAAATCATTTAATACAGAATCGAAATCGCCTTCATTGTTGTCAGTTTATGGGACTTGTCCCCAAATTGGTAATTTTTTTCGCGATTGGGGATGAAAATTTCGTATGATGATAACCAAATTTTAGGGGGTTTTTGGGAAGTGTTTATATAACTGATGATAACCAGAATGATTTTTGAACTAAGATATATGCGTCTGGCAAGTTTAAAAATGTGTGTTATTACTCATAGTGAATGGTTTCAAGGCAGATCAACCAGTAAGGAACACTTCCAAAAATACGTAACAAAATGCAATATGACTTGTTGGAAGCACTTCTTAAGGTAGGATCAGATGATTGCCGCAAATACACCAATCTGACCTAATTTTTATTGTGCTAAAGTGCTGCACAATAACTAAATTTTCCCAATCAGATACGTTGCAGTCACATGATTGCCCCATTTTATAAAAATTTGATTGACGCAAATTGGTGCAGAATGAATTTGTGGCAATAATTGCCACAGCCCAGTCGTACGATTGTTCTAACTTGCGCAATACAAACAAGCAGCTGTTGTGGTAATCTGTTTTTTTTCGTGCAAATAGTTTTTTTAAAGAAATAATTTTTTCTGTTTTATTTTGTACGTGAAAATGGTTTATTCGCTTAAAAGATATAACAAGCCTCTGCTTTCTATATTTTGTGCTTATTAAATATATCAACCAGAGGCAATTTTCATTCTTTTAAACGAATAAAAGCGAAATATATGTGTTAAAGATTGGCTCACAGTTCCATGTTAACGTTTCAAATGAAAATAAGTTGTACTCATAACTACATACCTATAAAGTAAGTTTAAGTTTACTGTACTTACGAAAACACTTGTCGCACACGAAAAATTAATTCATTTAAGAAATTTTCGCGTATTGGTTACTTTGACTACTGCTCGAGAACACAATAAATCTTGGCGCATTTTTTAACATTTTTATTGGGGCATGGTTGCCTATCAACCGTTTACACGATTGCCGCACCAGAGTTGCATTTGATTGCGGCAAATCATCAGAAAATTGTTTTCGATTGTTTAATGGGACAATAAATTGTGAAATCACACGATGGGCATATAAAATGGACCAATAATTGCTGTATTAATCAATCGTGTGATCCTACCTTTAGAATAAACACATTTAAAAATAGTTCAATTAAAAATAGTTCAATTTGTTGTGACAAATTTAATTCTTCTGCTCAAATGCTAAAGATTTTTAATACAAGTACTACACAAAAAATATAAGAGGTAATTATAGCTAAGCTTGTATAGATAACTTTTTTTTATATGGAATTAAAAAACTTGGGTTTTATTAAGTATGCAGTTAGTTAATTTGTATAATACACTCTACCTAGAATCCATTTTAATATAACTATTACACTAAGGTATCTTCTTGGAAATTTTTTTATTGAATTAATTTTTATTTTATCGTCAGAAGAACATTTTCAACAAAAAGGTATGTTTATATTATTTCAGCGATCAAATTTAGCGTTAGCTTTAGCGAGTTACAGAATACAAGGGCTGGTCGACCAATACCATCTTTCTTATCTTATTATTTTATATTGTTATATTATACTATAATGAATTACAATAAAAATCATGTAATATGTACTAAATATGTATGTTTGTTATGTAATAGTTATAATAATATATAAACATTGTGGTTCTTTAATGAAAATAATAAATAAAATATTACTAAAAAATGCAAAGATTCTTTAATTATTATTTAATAATGCGAAGATAGTCAAATCTATGGAAATCCATGATAATTATCGAATTTTAAATAGTTTACTTAACTTAAATCCATAATAAATTGCCACATTATAGATTTATAAATTTACTTTGCTATTCAGATAATTCACAGAGAATAAAGATACCTAGTCCTTAAGGAGTTTTAACTTAACTTTTATTTGATTTTTCGAACATAGAAGTCAACTAAAATTTTTGTTAAATTACCTAAAAAAACTTAATAAATGCAATTCTACCCTTTCACTTAGTTAAAATTAAACCATAATTTTACGAAACGTAACCTATGATTTTTTTTGTGAAGAATCTGAAAAATTCGATTATGAAGTTATTGGAATGGTAAACTTTGGTTAAACATTTTTTTATGCTTGTGTATATTAAATTATGTGTAATATTTTCTTTACAAGCCTTATAAGTACATTATTAAATTAATATGAATGTAAATAAAACTATGGATAAAAATTAATTTAATTAAATAAAAATGTTATTTTTGTCATTATTTTTTAAATAAAATTAAAAAATTGTATTTTTCACACAGGAAAAGATTTCAATAAAAACCCCCTATTCGGGATTTTTGGGGATGGTAAATCGAAAATTGGGGATAAGTTCTGAAAAAAAATGGCAACACTTATCGCCTTTCATATGAGTTGACATAAACAGACCTGTCTTTCTTCCTTTTATATAATTTTTTTTATTCATATATTAATTTATTGTATCTTCAAATATGAACTAACAATAAGTCAAGTCTTAAATCTAAATATAATTAATTAAACCCAACCATTGTCGGACATAAACTTAGTGATAGATATTAATAATACATACAGTCGTTAAGCAGCTCTGGGTCGGGGAACATCTCTCGCGTCATCGTAATTATTTCTTAAGTGCGGTCAGGCTTGTGTGTGTTGTTTGGCCTTCGAGAGTTTTTCGTCTCGCTCGCACTGGTTAACTGATCTGCCACGGATAACCGTATAATCTTGCGGTTTTTTGTGGAATTTCTTTAACAACCACGTTGCCTACTTCCTATGTGAAGGCATAGGTCGTGTACAGTCAGTCACAAAACCTTATAAAATACTGTTAATACCATCTTGGGCATATGGTCTACGTTACTCCGCCCATATTTGTGCAACACCATATTATGCAAATTTACTTTGCATTAATATGTTTAATAAATAAATAAATAATAATACATAAGTCGTGATAAGCAAAAACAAAAGTTTTGTCAAGCAGTTTCTTCTGTAGTGTTAAGTATTAGAGCCCCTGTGTCTTTTTTAAACGGATATGTCCAGTAAAATTCAAGATATTACGAGCAAGGGGAATAGGATGGATCTCGAGTTTTTTTAAGTAGTTACCTGCTTATTTTGTAATTTCTTTTATAAAGATACGCACATCCGATGCTCTGTTCTGTGACGAATCGTTTGCACCCAAACTGATGTCACTCCCTGTAAAGAAGTAAAACATAAAATAACAAATATAGTTAACGAAATAATTTATAAAACAAATGTATTAAGGGACACTAACAAGAAATAAACAAAAGGAGAAAAACATGCAACAACGAATACATCCAACAAAATAATTTACAGACAAAGGGACTAAAGGCAGAATTAGTTTGTACGCGCTGTTCTGTTCTGAATCAGCTGTTTATGTTTAGTTGAAAATCTATATGTGTGGGTAGTTTTTCCTTTTTCGTTCTGTTCTTTTGCGGACAAATCTGTAGAAAATAGAATTCAACGTTAAGTGACAGCCAAAAGTGTGTATATATTAGTGTATTGTGATACTTTGTGTACAAGTGTAATCAATTCTACAGGTTGCCAGCTGATTTTTTCACAGAAACAGTAATTGCAAAACATTTTTTACGGAAAAAACGGCACAGAACAGCAAACAGAAAGTAAAGACTAATGAAGCGTTAACGGTCAATAACCCAATATATATACATATAAACATGTATGCACATTAAAATTTAACATGTGTACGACAATAACGACAGCAAAACAAAAACATGCAAGAATCTTTGCAAATATTACAACAATAACGTAAAGGGAAAAAGAGTATAAAAGGCCGAAGATTTTGCCAACAATCATCACTCGCTTTGCAAACATCAGTGGATCAGGATCAACCATGGTAAGTCAGTATTCAAGTAATAAATATTGTTACCAATTTCCTAGTGGCAAAACAAGACAGTAGAACACCAATAAGTAAATATTGTTAGCGATTGCCTAGTCGCGAAACAATACAGTAGAACGCCAATAAGTAGATATTAACAAATATTGTTAGCGATTTCTTAGTCGCGAAAAAATACAATAGGACACCGATAAGTAGATATTAATAAATATTGTTAGCGATTTCCTAGTCGCAGAGAGATAAGTAAGAATATCCACAAGGTTTCAACTGTCCTGATAAGGCGATACATGGGACATCAATAGTAAGAGAAAGTTGGATACCTAGGTATAGAAGATAACTCGCAGCAAGCCATGTCAAAAATTAATCCGGGAAGCAAAGAGACTGCAGAGGAAACAGGAAGTATAATGCTACGAAATAAGAATTAAACGAACTGTATTTAAGAAAGATAAGTAAATTTATTAATTTTAAATAAACAATAATAATAATTAAGGATAAAAGAGTAAAAAAAAATATAAAGTATTTCTTGTAAACGACCTTGGCATTTTTAGGATGTGTATAAGTGGCAGAAAACGTCGTTCCAGTTGCCAGAGATCGGGTAGTAACACATAAGTTTTATGGGTAATGTACCAAAGGTACGTCAACGGAAAAAGCCATATCACCATAGACTCCATTGGGGGGAACTAACTTGTGATAGTAGTCCTTTCATACTATTTGGGAAATGTGTGTTCATCAGCAACAATAAGGTCTTCTCCATTGTTTCCGCACTGTTTCCCACATCGCCAACCAGGAATTCGGTTTGGATGTAAAAGTATCTTCGATACTTCGTTCTTATTATCAACCTGTTTGCTGAAAGCTTCCAGAAGTTGCGTTTTGTCATCCGGATTACTTTATTGTATTCCTTAAGACTCTTGCAATAACACTGCTCTGTATGAAAATCGCCTTGAGACCGCTTCAGCTTGTTCTTGTGTAAAAAAAGATAAAGCCCTACCACCCATCATTTTTATGGGATAACTCCTTCCAACACCATTTTATCATTTAAGGCAATTTAATAATTATGAAATAATGGAACAATACATCTTGTAAATTTTTCACATATTCTTTTTTTAGTTTTCAAATTATTTCGGATCCAAAGTCTTCATCCACGCATTCATTTAATGCTTGCGTTTCTTTTGTACCCTGAAGTTGAAATTTCTCGTACTATAGAACAGCAGTATTCTGCTAACATACTTTCTGAAAAGTCTTTTCTCACGCTGAGCGATGTCGTGATGAAATCGTTCCCCATGTTTATCATAAACTGCTCCACGGATGCCAGATGTGACTATTTATCGTCATTTTGATAATTTCTGGTGCTGAAAATAGCAAAATGACTATTTGACTATTTTTTTCAAAAAATTTAAGATATTTCAATAGTTTAAATAGGGCAGCTTTTTATCAAAAATCTACTGTTAGAGTTGGGGTAGTTTTGTAGACTCTTTCTTATAATGTATTTATTATACCCTTTACCAAAAAATGGTAAAGGGGTATATATAGGTTTGTCATTCCGTTTGTAATTTCTACAATATTAATAAGAGACACATAAAGTATATATATTCTGGATCCTTATGCATAGGGAAGACGAACAAGCGATGTCCGTCTGTCCGTCTGTTTGTCTGTCTGTACGTGAAATCGGTTTTCCCAAGCTCCCAGAACAGCTAGAGACTTCGTTCTTGGACTGGTGTGTCAGAAATTTTCCGAAAATCAGCAAAATCGGGCAGACGGTTTCACAGCTGGAAAACTGAAACTCTATTTTCCCATAGAAAATAACTACCGAAAACAAGTTTTTATTACTTTTTTTATTAAATTAACTTATTTTATACTTCGGTATGAATTAAAATGGTATTTATAATTTAAAAAATAAATTTAAATTTAACAAAATAAAAAAACGCTTCCAGGGTTGGAAAACTTTAACTTTTTTTCTAATAATTAAACATATTTCATGTTTTAGGAAAAAGACTATTTTCTCAGGAACGGTAAAATCTACGGGTTTGAAATTTTGACAGTGTGTGTAAAAGTTTGGTCGCTATAACAACAAATATATAAAAGCTAAAAATTAAAGGGTGTTCCAAAATTAGTGACGAAAACTTTTAACATCCCATGTAATATACATACAATTGTATTATGTATGTACATATGCATATTGACACTTGAAATTTGTAAAATTAGTGTATTTTTATATAGACTACAACAATTAACACTAAAATTAAAAAAATTTAAATTAAAGGGTGGTCCGTCAGTTAATGAAATTTTGACTATGTAATTTTGACAAATTGCTATATCTTGGAAACTGTAAGACATAAACTCTTGAAATTTTCAAAAACGGTCAAACTAAAAAATCCGAAAATTATAAAATCGCCAAAAATTTAAAAAAATCGCCAAAACGAAAAAAATCGCCAAAATTAAAATAAACGCTAAAACTAAAAAAACGCCAAGAACCGAAAAAAATCGCCAAAACGAAAAAACTTGTCAAAACTAAAAATAAATTTCCACAATGACAAAAAAACGTCAAAAACTGCAAAAACCGCTTCCACAGTGACAAAAAACACCAAAAACCGCAAAAATCGCCAAAACAAACAAAAAATGCTTATATGAAAAAAATCGCCAAAATCAAAAAACGCAAAAACCGAAAAAAATCGCCAAAACGAGAAAAAAGTGTCAAAACAAAAAAAATCCCACAATGACAAAAAATCCGCAAAAATCGCCAAAACAAAAAAAATTCTTAAATGAACAAAAATCGCCATAAATTAAAAAACATCGTCTAAGTGAAAAAAAAATCGTAAAAATAAAAAAAAACGCCATAACGAAAATAAATCTCCAAAATTAAAAAAAACGCCAAAAACCGGAAAAAATCACCAAAACAAAAAAAAATGCCTATATGAAAAAAAATCGCCAAAAATTAAAAAAAATCGCTTAAATGAAAAAAAGTCGTCAAAATCCAAAAAATCCGCCAAAACGAAAAAAAAAATCGCCAAAACAAAAAAAATTGCCTATATGAAAAAAAATCGCCAAAAAATAAAAAAAATCGCCTAAATGAAAAAAAATTGTCAAAATCAAAAAAATTGCCAGAAGGAAAAAAAATTCGCCAAAATGAAAAAAAGCCAAAAAACGAAAAAAATCGCCAAAACGAGAAAAAAATTGTCAAAACTAAAAAATTGTCACAATTAGCAATTAGTTTTTTTACATCAAACATCTTAAATTTTAAGGGTCGAGGGAGTAGAGCAACTATGCTCGGCAAATCAGCAACAACGGTACATTTCTTTGGAGTAAATACGGATTTTAAATGCTCAGCAAATATGTTACCTTTTTCAGTATCGCTTCTTGCCCAACCTCCGGTAGATGTGCGCAGAGGTGGCTTAAACTCAATGGGTGTTTTAAGCTTTTTAGCAGCGCGCCACAAAGAGTAATTAGATGCTGGTGTGACATCAAGGCTTTCCAGATAATTTTTAAAAGATGCAGTTTTTTCAGATGCAAGCAACTCTTGGAGTCGTTTAGTGCACTCTTTAAATCTGATTTTGTGTTGAGATGATCTGTGGTGTTGCCATTCCCTTCTAGCTCTTCTTTTTTCACGTACGAGATGTTCAACGTCTGTAGAATAAATTTTATTGAACCCAGTATGCGGATGGGAGGTAGTGGCATGTTCAGAAGCTTGTTTAATATTCTCGTTAAGATTTGCAATGCTAGATTCAATATCATTGGGTGTTCTTAGCGTAATATTTTCCGTGCAATGACTACTAAGATATTTTTTGAATTCCAGCCAATTAACACGATTTATCATCTTGACATTTGGGTGAGGTAAAGCGCTTCTCAGTGGGCTATATATTGTAACGATCGTGGGAGAGTGATCGGACGAGAGATCTAGAGAAGCTTCATCGTGAATTAATTCCCTAGAAATACTTTTTATGACGCCGAAATCTATAACATCCGGAATTTTTCGAACGTCAGTAGGCCAGTAAGTAGGCTCCCCACTCGAAATAACATCCAAGCCCATTTTTGAAATTGTGTTGAACAACGCCATACCTCTAGGCGTAACAAGACGCGAACCCCAGAACGTATGCTTAGCATTGTAGTCGCCAGCTGCTACGAAACAAGGTCCAAGAGATTTGTAGAATTTCTCGTATTGGTCCTCAGTGATTGAAAATTTGGGAGGGGAGTAAATTGAAGATATCACGAAATTTGTACAAAAATTTTCAATACAGATATTTGTTGCTTGTAGATATTCTTCACAAATGTTGTCAAGAATATAGTGCTTGAGTCTTGACTTTATTAGAATTGCTGATCCACCGCATGCTCTCCCTCTAGGGTCCTTTGTGTCATATAAAGTGTAGCCATTCATTTTAAAGAGGCTTCTAGAAGTCAAATCAGTCTCAGAGACCAACATTATATCAATATTTTTTTCCGTAAGGAAGTGCTCAAGTTCATTTTTATGTTGGCGAATGCCGTTTGCGTTCCAGAAACATATTTTTAACGTAGTAATGGCTTGTTAATTAATGCTTGATGCAGTGTGTTCTGCATTCGTAGCATTTCTTGCATCATGCTTGTCATATTTGCTGTAAAGTCGTTGATAGTTTGCACAAGATTTTCAATAGTGGCTTCAAGGCGACTGAAATTAAAGCTTGTGTTAGCATTTGTGAAACTACTTGGTTGGGACACTTTCTGCGCGGGAGTAGAATTTGTCTTGGCAGCATCGGCATACGGCTCATTTGTACAAAAGTGGCTGAGGAAGCGTTTGTTGTTTTAACTAGAGCTAATATAGGTTTTTGCATCATAGCCTGCTTGACGAAGGAGTACACAGGACAACCTCTGTAGTTAGCGGTGTGATTACCTCCACAATTACTGCATTTTTTTCCGCTTGATCTTTTGGGTTAGTACAACTAGCAGTACCATGCAATTCATTACAATTAAAAATAAATTTCCACAATGACAAAAAAAACTGCAAAAACCGTTTTCACAATGACAAAAAACGCCAAAAACCGCAAAAATCGCCAAAACAAAAAAAGCTTATATGAAAATAATCGCAAAAATTTTTAAAAAAATCGCCTAAATGAAAAAAAATCGGCAAAATCCAAAAAAATGCCAAAACGAAAAAAAATCGCCAAATAAGAAAAAACCGAAAAAATCGCCAAAACGAAAAAAAGTGTCAAAACAAAAAAAATTCCCACAATGACAAAAAATCCGCAAAAATCGCCAAAACAAAAAAATTCTTAAATGAACAAAAATCGCCAAAAACTAAGAAAAATCGCCGTAAATGAAAAAAAACGCCAAAATCAAAAAAAAAACGCCCAAACGAAAATAAATCGCCAAAATTAAAAAAAAACGCCAAAAACCGAAAAAAATCACCAAAAAAAAAAAAAATTGCCTATATGAAAAAAATCGCCTAAATGAAAAAAAAATGTCAAAATCAAAAAAAAATTGCCAGAAGGAAAAAAGGTCGCCAAAATTAAAAAAAAAAGCCAAAAACCGAAAAAAATCGCCAAAACGAGAAAAAAATTGTCAAAACTAAAAAAATTGTCACAAAAAAATAAAAACAATAAAACATATATAAAAAATAAAAAATTGCCTAAATGAAAAAAATCATCAAAATCAAAAAAATCGCCAGAACGAAAAAATCGCCAAAAACCGAAAAAAAATCACCAAAACCAAAAAAATTGCCTACATGAAAAAAATCAGCTAAATAAAATAAATCGCCAAAATTTAAAAAGCACCAAATTAAACATAATGCCAAAAGCCTAAAAATTGCACTAGAGAAAAAAGTATGAATTTTTTCACAAAATTAATATGTACCTACATATCTCTGTGCTTACGTATGTATCTCTATAATACATAAAAGCACTTTGGTAAAGGGTATATAAGATTCGGCACAGCCGAATATAGCACTCTTACTTGTTTCAACTGTATATCATTTGGCTCCAGTTCAACACGAAATAGGGATTGGGGTACCTTTTCTCTGTTTATTATGTTCGATACATTCTTTACCTTACATCCCTGGAGGACGAGTGCATCTTTTATTTCGTCAGGAACAACATAAGAATCTATGCCCTTCAATAGGATCTGCAGGCAACACGAAATACTAGCCAACTGTAATTTTAATGAATCACTACTATTTGGCATTGTACAAAGCGAAGTTGATCGCTGACAAAAAATTGGCTTTGCCGTTAAAAAACTACTTTCATTAGATTTATTATTTCTATTGTTTTTATTAGGAGTTTCAGAACTCACAGTAAAATAGGCATTTCTGCTGTTAGAACTCACTTCATAATTTTTTGTATTTGAGGGGCTCATATAGAGTATTCCTCAAGGGCACTTTATTTCTGTTTTTTTTGTTTGCGTTTTTTTTTTGTTTTTGTGTTATTTCCACTTTAAAAAAATAGTAGCAAAGGAATAAAGCTTATTTATTAAAGTCAGTATGTACCTATTACGAATAATAAATTAAATAAACCAATTAAATTCCACTAATCGACTGTTCGCTATGAAGGTACCACGAGAACAATAATAATTTAATTTAAAAAAAATTTTTGTTGATGGTTTAGCGTTAAATATGAATACAATATTGGAATTTATTTTTTAAAGTTATCCTTCCAATTTTGAAAATTTCGGCCATCAAAACAAATGAGACTAAAATCTGGACCTACTTCACACTTCAACCACTATAACTTAGCCATTTATTGACTGATTTACAAAAAATATGTCTTGTTTGAAAGAAAGTATCAGCTCCTTTAAAGAGAAGAATAATTATTAGAAATCCATTGTGAAACAAAGAAGGTATGACTCCCAATTTGAAATTCTGAATTTCTCCATATTTACCATTATAAAATCACTTTCCGAAGTGATCTAAAAAAACCAAAGGTATTTTCGTACTCTATGGACTCCAAGAAAACAGAATCAGTACATGAGAGTCCCTCATGGGTTGCACAGTGTTATGTTTTTGTTTGTTAATAAAAACATTATAAAATATGTACTTTTTTGAACATGTATGCATATCGCACATTCAGTTCAATAGTGTCATAACTGATAAGATTTGTTTTGAAGAAAACACGTGTAAAATTTTCAGTTTACATACAACTCAATAAAGGCGTGAACAAATATCCTTCTGTCAGGAGGTGATAGTACAAGCTATTTTTATGAACTTTTAACGCAAGATAAAACACGAAATGCATTATTATTCTGCATTATTAACTCAAAAAACGAAGTAGTTGAGTTATGAGTTATTTAACTGAATGTGCGATATGTATGTATATATGTTAAAAAAATTACATTTCGATTTGTACCATTTTTCTGGCGATTTCTCGAGTATAAAATGACGATTATTTTATATTTTAGCGGTATTTCGATGATTTTTTGTAAATTTTATCTGGCAGCGCTGAATAGGTTTTGAAAGACCAAGCTAATTTTTGTTTAAGATTCAGGAGTTCAATAAACGTTGAGTTTGGAAAACATTTTTTGATTTGAGTCCCATGAACACTCCTTCTTTGATTTTAGCGTTACTTCTGTTTTCGAAGTCTGTTACGGTTCTAGTTTATAGGTCTTTGGGGCAATGAAAATGGCAAAGATTCGTTGTGAGGAACTGGTCTCAGAGCTGAAGAAAAATGTGTATACTTAATAGCATGATACAATGGGCGCATTCATAAGAAGTAGCTGTTGAGCGCAACAGTTGTGAAACTGCTGGCAACTGTTGGACCCAACAGCTACTTCTTAGAAACGGCTTGATGCATATGTAATGTAAAACTTAACAAATATTTGTTGCTGCCACCTAACAAAGCATTTAAAAGAAATAGCTCTAGTTGACCAGCTGTTCAGGATGAGCACAACGTGTTGACTATAGGTAGCGAAAAAATTTTATCATGGAAAATTACTCAACTGTTGAGTGGAGCGAGATACTCAACTATGCGTTTCTAAGACAAACACTCAACGGTTGCGCAACTGTTACGTCTTATGAATGCGACCAATAATACAGGTAGCCGCGAATCCACAACAAATAAAACAACAGTGATTTTTATTGCTGTTTTTTTATGAAAACTGTCAAAAAACAAGATATGTACATGTACTTGCGTTTTCTTTTGGCTTTGCAAAGCTTGTTAGGATTAGTACAGCTTTAATACGCACTGTGAGCGTGTGTTGGTAAAACATAAACAACATTTAGCAAATCACATCACGAAACAAGCAGAACATATGGGGCTTCGCGGTTACCTGTATTATTGTATCATGTTGAATAGTGTTGTGACTGAGACGCTTTGCTTATGTTACTTAAAATACTTAAAAATTCTTTCATTGTATATCAGTGCTGGGAAATGTGGCACAATTGTGCCATTTTTGGCAGTATTGAATGTTAGCTGGCACTATGGCACTATCGCTCCTTTTCTGGCACTTTTTGTCTATTCGAGCCATAGGCACCAAAAAGCTTAAGCGGCATATTTTTGACTTCGTTTTTGACGAAAATCGATTATGTCCTATCGTAACTAATCGATTTTCGTAAAAAAAAATTAAGCTCGAAAGTTATGTTGCTTAAGCTTTTCTTATTTTAATAATAGGTATTCTTGTACTATTTTCGTTGTTAAGTATTGAAAACTTAGTAGGATTTGGGGCTCACAACTGTTCGGTTATGAAAGGGAATAGTAACGGTGCTCAATGAATGTTTGTAACGATTTATTAATAGAAATAAATATTTTTTTACAACAGCTGATGTCGTAAACATTTGACTAATTTCCCTAAAAGGTTGGTTGTCTCGTCACTCTTTTATATATAGAGTCCTTGAACAATAGAAGGCCTTACAATATTAATATTCACATTATCAAATTTTTAGTCAAAATGCAATGATAAAATTTATGTTATTAAAAAATAAATGATATTAAAGTGGAAATGCTATTTTTAATGGGCTTTCTGTTTAATTTAAGCATAAAAGCATAAAATAAAACGATGAAAAATTAAAAGTGAATACAGATCTATATCATACTTTGAATAATTAAAAAACTCCTGGTAAAGTGTGAGTGGGTTTTTAAAGACATCGGAGATGTAAAAAATAATTTCAATATGCATCTTCTAGGCAAATTCGGTGAAGAAAATGATTTTCGGTTGGCATAATTTTTCAACCACCTACGACCTGTCTTCTCTATCACTATCCATCTCCTAAAGAAGGTAACACTTCTTACTTCTCTTAAAAAAATTTTGATATTTTGGAAATGGAGAAAAAATTGTTCCTGATTAAATACCTCCAAATTTTTTCACTGGTAATATAAGGATTCATTCTGCATAATTAACTCAACAATAACATTTTTTAGTAATGACGTTGTTTTAGTAAACGAGCAATGTATCCATTGGAATCTTGTTTTGTTCAATTATTAAATGATTAGCTAAACCCGGTAAATGTTGCCTTGACCTTAATTATTTTATTTTCGTCATATGTTTTTATATATATATATATATAAAGCATATATTTTCGTGACGGTCTACCGGTCAGATTGATTTAGGGCGGAATGTATTAGCGTTAAAATGGGTTTATATTTCTTTTAAATCCGTAAACTGTGGCTTTTATAGATCTCTCCTAAAATAATTTATAATATTTTCTCAATATAGGAGGCTTAGTTGCAAATAAGGTTAGATCATAGGTCTTTAATTTCTTGTAAATAAGTACAAAGTATTAATAAATTACACAATACGTGCACATATCTACAAATGTGTGTAAACATCTCATTTTGGAATGTGTTTTTTGTGATATTAATGGAAATTTTTAGCTATACACAATAATCTATCATTCAAGGACCATAGTATACTAAACGCACATCAAGTGCCATCATTTAAATTAATATAAAAAGTGGTTTGGCACTCTTAAAGTGATTTTCGCACTATTTAGAAACAGATTCACTACAGTTCAAATTAATCTAAAAATGTCTATTTGTGTGTATATTTTTTTCAACTTCATAATTTTTGGCAGGCAGCCTTGTAGTTTTATCTAAATATATACTGAAATTAAAGTACAACCATGTGACATACACAACACCTAGATGTTGTTAACCACAATCGCCAAAAGGAATTAATGTTGTGTTGTAGCCCAGACAACACAACATTTTTGTGTTGTAAACCATAATCGGCGCAAACGTCGAGAATACTGACGATTGTGTCGTCCGTTTGATATATACTATGTAGTTTGTATAAAAATGTTATGTAATAATAACATTTGTGCGATATTATTTTTTTAAACCTACGTATTTACGTATTTCGTGATGCTTTCTTTCTTTGTTCCTTTTAAAAGAATAAAAATAAGTATATCTTCAACATGTTTTTCTTGCACAAAAAGAAAAGACGGAATTAAAATTAATTAACAACTCCACAGCTACGAAAATAAATCCTGGAAAAATATACATAAGTACATGTACAAGTGTTTCCTCTCCATTGTTTGATTTTCTGAACGAATGAAAACTTATGAGCAGGAGATAAAAGGTTCCTTTTCGCTGTTGTTACAAGCAACAAGATGGTGTTCACAATGACAGAGATGTAGACAGTAGAACTGTAGAAGAGGTGTTGGAAAGCAAAGCCAAATGCAAGACGATAAATGAAAAAAATGCTGAGATTCATGTAATTATACACTATAAAATATACACGTGAAGTTTAAGTATCACCGCATATTAAAGATAGGAAGCCTTCTGAAAGGAAATACGAAACGAGTAAGAAGGAAAAAATTTCTTAAGAACACTTTGAGCAAACTTTCGAAGTACATTCACGTAGAACGTTTTAAGTTCGAACGACAAGTAAGAAAGTAAAAAGGGGGAGTAAGGGACATAATAAAACGAATTCTACGAAAACATAAATAAACCGAAACTTTTAGTCAAACATGAACAAAAACTTTATTCTTTAGACTTATTTTTTCTTGTTTCGCACATATGCTTAACAATAAGTTGTCGGCAAAAATGTTTAAGTAGTAATAACAACAACATCATACAATATTATGGTTTTAGAAATTCTTAAAGGAAATCTAGGAACATAAATAAACATACATACATAAGTATTTACATCTATATAATTAATGGGTAAACATGTTTTTTGTAATCCCTTTTACGCTGGTTCTACTGCACCGATTTTAAAAAGATTAATATCGTTTGAAAGATTTTTTGGTACAGATTTATATTTTATTAAAATCGGTTCAGTATTTTGGGAGCTATAAGCGTTTAAAGTTGCTACTAATGCATGCACACATATTACACGCATTGATTAGCTTACAAGTAAACAAGAAACAAAATATGATATTGTGTGTGTGTATTTGTAGTACTTCTCTTGATCTTTTTTTAGGGTTCCGTACACCAAAGGTGAAAAAAGGAACCCTATTGTTTTCGCTACGCTGTCCGTCTGTCCGTCTGTCCGTCACACGGTATTTTCTCAGGAACCGTAAGAGCTACGGTTCTGAAATTTGAACAGAGTATGTAGAACCTTGGCCACTACATCAACTACATGAGAATTAGAAATTAAAGGGTGCTCCAAAACGAGCGACGAAAAATGTTAAAAGCTCATGTAATATACATACAATTGTATGTACATATGTATATTGACACTTGAAATTTGTAAAATTACTGTATTTTTATATAGAGTACAACAATAAACATTAAAATATTAAAAAATTTTAATTAAAGGGTGGTCCATCAGTTTCTGCAATTTTTAATATGTAATTTTGACAACTTGCTATATCTTGGAGAATGTAAGAGGTAAACTCTTGAAATTTTCAAAAGCGGTAAAACTAAAAAATCCGAAAATTATAAAATCGCCAAACCAAAAAAAATCGCCAAAACCTGAACAAAATCGCCAAAATTAAAAAAAATCGCCAAATCGAAAAAAATCGACAAAATAAAAAAAAATTCTAGCACTAAAATAAATCGCCAAATTCGAAAAAATCGTTTAAATGAAAAAAAATTGCCAATATCAAAAAACGGCAAAAACCGAAAAAATCGCCAAAACTAGAAAAATGCGCCAAAACCAAAATAATTGTTTATGTGAAAAAAAATCGCCAAAATGAAAAATAATCGCCAAATTTAAAAAAATCGCCAAAATGAAAAAAAATCGCCAAGACAGAAAAAAATTCTCAAAACGAAAAAAAAGTGCCAAAACTAAAAAAATCGCCAAAACCAAACCTATATGAAAAAACACCAAAATTAAAAAAAATCGCCAAAATAAAAAAACGTCAAAATAATAAAAATTGCCAAAATTAAAAAAACTTCAAAAACCAAAAAAATCGCCAAAAACGTGAAAAATGTGCCAAAACTCAGAAAGTGCAAATAAATTCAAAAAACCCCCAAACAAAAAAAAAACGCTTAAAACCGAAAAAACCCAAAAACCAGAAAAATGCTAAAACTATAGTTTATATTGTTTGTATTGAATTACATATCTCGTACCCGTACGGAACCCTTCGTGCGCGGGTCAAAGTCGCACTTAAATGAATTTTTTTAATACCTGTATTTATTTATTGTATCTTCAATTATGAACTAACAATAAGTATTCAAATATTAAATCTGAAATATAATTAGGGCCGACCACGTCGGACATAAACTTAGTAATAGTTATAAATAATAAAATAGTAGTGATAATCAAAAAAGAAAAAAATTTATAAAAAAGTATAAAAATTTTTTTTTCAAGAAAATGGAGTGTTGAGTAATAGAGCCCTTGTGTCCCTCTTTTTTAAGCGGATGTGTGCAGTAAAGTTCAAAATATTACGAGCAAACGAATTAGGATGTGACTCGAGTTTTGTTAAATATTTGCCTGCGTATTTTGCAATTTCTTCAATCACTAGTGGCATATTTAAATCACGATGTATATTAGAATTTTTGATGTACCACGGAGCCGATGTTATTAACCGTAAAATTTTGTTTTGCCTT
The DNA here is from genome assembly GCA_905220375.1 of Tachina fera. Lineage (NCBI taxonomy): Eukaryota > Metazoa > Arthropoda > Insecta > Diptera > Tachinidae > Tachina > Tachina fera. The sequence continues at coordinate 64,575,800 of LR999965.1, read as the reverse complement.
CGTTGGATTCTCTCTACATTGGAAGCTGAAGCAGTGCCCCATAACTGGATACCGTAACACCATATTGGCTTTAAAAGCGACTTGTATATTAAAAGTTAGCAGTTCATACTAAGTGTTCAATTTCTGCCAATCAACCAATGTATTTGAGATAACTTAAGTTTCATCTGAGTTAGCTTAAAGTCAATATATGTTTCCATGTAAGCCTTCGATCAAGGTGTATACCAAGGTATTTCACTTGGGAATGTTGAGGAATATTTTGATTATTGATTCGAATTGGGGAACAAGTATCTCTTCTTAGGGTAAACGTTATATGGACACACTTTTGTTCATTTACCTTAATTCTCCATAAGTTCAACCACATTTTCAATTGTGTAATATGTTCTTGAAGATATCGGGAAGCCTCGTGCGGGTTTTTGTGCATACTAAGGCAGGCTGTATCATCGGCAAACGTAGATGTATGGATATTGCTGCTTAAAGGCATAATTCAAGTATAAATCAAATACAAAACTGGCCCCAGTATGCTACCATGTGGCACACCGGATGAATTCTCTTTCCACAACCGTGAACTTCCGGGTAGTAATGTAACTTTCTAATAAATTCACTAAATTTATTGGTAGATATGATTTTAATTTTAAAATTAGGCCTTCATGCCACACTTTATCAAATGCCTGAGAAGTGTCAATAAACAGGGCAGAACAATACTTATTTTCCTCAAATATTTTTATTATAAATTGAACCAATCTATGAGTTTGTTCAATGGTGCTCTGCTGACTTCTAAACCAAGTAGATGGTCTGGGATGCACCCACTATCAGTTAAAATTGGGGAAAATTTTATCATGAGCAGCTTTTCGAAGAGTTTTGACATAGTTGACAGCAAACTTATTGGCCTATATGACTCAGCTTGAGTAAGATCTTTGCCCAGCTTTGGAACCATTTTGATTTTTGCAAGCTTCCAGAGTTTTGGATAATACTCGAGTCGTAATATGGCATTAGAAATAAACAGCAAGATTCTTTTTGCAATATGCGGCAAGCTCATCAGCATCTTGTTACTAATTCCACCAATACCTGGAGCTTTCTTTGGCTTGAGTTCAGCAATTACTTTATGTACATCACGCATCTTAAACTTTATGGCTCGAGGGGGTAGAGCAACTACACTCGGCAAATCAGCAACACCAGTACATGTATTTGGGGTAAATATGGATTTTAAATGTTCAGCAAATATTTTACATTTTTCCGTATTGCTTCTTGCTCAACCTCCGGTAGATGTGCGCAGAGGTGGCTTAAACTCAACGGGTGTTTTAAGCTTTCTAGCAGCGCGCCACAAAGAGTAATTAGATGTTGGTGTGACATCAGGACGTTTCAAATAATTTTTAAGAGATGCAGTTTTTTCAGATGCAAGCAACTCTTGAAGTCGTTTAGAACATTGTTTAAGTCTGAGTTTATGTTGGGGTGATCTGAGCTGTTGCCATTCCCTTCTAGCTCTTCTTTTTTCACACACGAGATGTTCAATATCCCTGGAATAAATGTTATTAAACCCAGATACTAAGATATTTTTTGAATCCCAGCCAATTAACACGATTGATCATCTTCATATATGGGTGAGGTAAGTCACTTCTTAGTGGGTTACAAATTGTAACGAAAGTGGGGGAGTGATCGGAGGAGAGATCTAGAGAAGTTTCAACATTAATTAAATCCCTAGAAATGATTTTCATGACAATAACATCCGGAATTTTTCGTACGCCAGTAGGCCAGTAAGCTCCCCACTCGAAATAACATCTAAGCCCATTTTAGAAATTGTATTAAACAAAGCTTTACCTCTAGGTGTTACAAGGCGCGACCCCCAGTACGTATGCTTTTCATTGTAGTCTCCAGCTGCCTCGAAACAAGATCAAAGCTATTTGAAGAACTTCTCATACTGATCTTCGGTAACTGAAAATCTGGGAGGTGAGTAAATTGATGGTATCACGAAATTAGAAGAAAAATTTTCTACAAAAATATTCGTAGCTTGCATGTATTCTTCACTAACTTTGTCAAGAATATAGTGCTTTAGTCTTGACTTAATTATAATAGCAGATACACCGCATGCTCTCCCTCTAGGTTCCTTTGTATCATGCATAGTGTAGCCATTTATTTTGAAAAACCTTCTCGAAGTCAAATGTGTCTCATAGACCAACATTATATCAATATTTTTTTCCGTAAGGAAGTGCTCAAGTTCATTTTTATGTTGGCGAATGCCGTTTGCGTTCCAGAAACATATTTTTAACGTGTTCATGGCTTGTTAATTAATCCTTGAAGCAGAGTATTCTGCATTCTCAGAATTTCTTGCATCATGGTAGTCATATTTGGTGTAAAATTATTTATAGTTTGCACCAAATTGTCAATAGTAGCTTCAAGGCGACTAAAGTTAAAGCTTGAGTTTGCATTCGTTGAATTATTTGGCGGTGAAACATTTTGTGGGGGAATAGAATTTGTTTTAGCAGTATCGGCATACGATACACGGGAAGTAACTGGTTGGCTCATTTGCGCAAAGGGGGCGGAGTAAGCGTTTGCTGATTGGGATGCGGCTAATTTAGGTTTTTGCACTAGAGTCTGTTTGACAAAAAATTACACAGGACAACCTCTGTAGTTAGCGGTGTGATTACCTCCACAATTACTGCATTTTATTCCGCTTGATCTTTTGGGTTAGTACAACTAGCAGTACCGTGCAATTCACCGCAGATAAGACACACTGTAGTTAAATTACAGTAAGCTTTTGTATGGCCATATTATTGACAATAATGATACTGCACGGAACTTAAATGCTTATGTGGCTCTTCAACTATGATTTTTCTGTATAAAAGGTATTTTAGGCTATAAATAGGATTAGTCTCATTTTTTCAACTGTATATCATTTGGCTCCAGTTCAACACGAAATAGGGATTGGGATACCTTTTCTCTGTTTATTATGTTAGATACATTCTTTACCTTACATCCCTGGAGGACGAGTGCATCTTTTATTTCGTCAGGAACAACATAAGAATCTATGCCCTTCAATAGGATCTGCAGGCCATTAAATTGGGTGTGTCTCGTTTTTTTCAGCTGTATATCATTCGGCTCCAATTCAACACGAAATAGAGGCTGGGGGATCTTCTCCCTATTGATTCTGTTGGTAACATTTTTTACTTTAAATCATTGTATGATGAGTGCATCTTTTAATTCTTCGGGATTAACATAAGAGTCAATGCCCTTCAATACGATCTGCATACCTTTGGCACTCTTAAGCTGGTACGTATAAAAACTTGTTTTATTTTTTTTCGAATTCAGTCACTATTTTGCGGAAATCTTTTTCTTCGTATATTTGAATTTTAGTTTCGTCAATATTACCACGCTTTATTGGAATAACATGAAATGCGTTTTCACCAATGGCCGAGACTAATTTTTTAATTAGGGCGTTAGAATTTTTCTCTCTCAAATATATAGGTGGTGACTTAAAAGACTTTTGCGATGATGCAGCGGGCTTGTCGTCGGTGACTTGCATTAATGAAAAACGATTTTGACGATTGGTATATGATGCGCTATTATCCCTATTACATCTTTGGAGGAGATGAAATTTTTGAAGAATTCGGGCTTCGCCCACGCTTTACCACTGTTATGTATCTGTCCATTCCGACTTGTACCTTGGGTTTTGAGCTACTTTTATCTGTAGTGATAACTTTATTAAGTGATGAACGCGAGCCTGAAGGAGATGATATTACTGACTTATATGAAGAAGTACTAGGCAACTGTAATGTTAATGAATCACTATTTGGCATTGGACAAAGCGAAGTTGATCGCTGACGAAAAATTGGATTTGCCGTTAAAAAAATACTTTCATTAGATTTATTATTTCTATTATTTTCATTAAGAGCTTCAGAACTCACAGTAAAATAGGCATTTCTGCCGTTAGAACTCACTTCATAATATTTTGTATTTGAGGTACTCATATAGAGTATTCCTCAAGGGCACCTTTTTGTGTTTTTTTGTTTGTTGTTATTTTTATTTTTGTTTTTGTAATTTATGATTGTTTGTTTGTTTTTGAGGTACTCGTATAGAGTATTATTCAATGTCACTGTTTATGTTTTTTTTGTTTTTGTTATTTCCACTATGTAAAAATATTAGGAAAGCACATAAAGCTTATTTATTAAAGTCAGTATGTACACTATTACGAATAATATGCACTACGAATATTTTTTTGTATAAGTTTTTGTTTGTTTAATAAGAAAGTAAGAAAAATTCCGCTAATCGACTATTCACTATGAAGGTACAACGAGAACTCATAAGCTGATCTGTACCCATGTTCTGTAACTTAAGTGAAACTACTCGCAGCGAAAAGTTGTGAAACAAAATATTCCATCGTTTCTCGAAATGTGAGAAAAAACTGTGTCTACAAATCATGACGGAAAATTCAACACACGATTACGTTATTACGCTAGAACTGTTAAAAAGTGAGAAAATTATAAGAATAAATAAAAGTGTGCCGAAAATAATTGTTGAAACTTTATTAAATAAAATTCTGTGTTGTGTAAAGAAATAGTTTTATTTATATATTTAATATGTATAGTGTAGCCTTAATAATAGCGGATCAAGATGACCAAAGAAATATGCTGCGGACTTATCGTAGGAACTTGCGAGATGCAACAGATCCTTTTGAAATACCAGAAATTAGGTTTCTTGAACTATATCGTCTCAGCAGACAAGCAGCAGCTAATCTACTTGAAGAAATAGCTCCTTTTATGAGCCAAGGTGTCAGAAATACATTCATCCCACACCCAATAAGATTGTGCGCCGCATTACATTTCTTTGCAACAGGATCTTTCCATAGAGATATTGGACAGGACTTTGCAGCATCGATAAGTCATTCAGTTGTTTGCCGGAGCGTTTATGAAGTTGCCGGTATTTTAGAAAGCAAGCTTATGCATTAATACATAAAGTTTCCATCCCCGGCTGAATATGATGCAATAAAACAAAGGTACGGTGTAACTTCTAAATAATTTTATGCAAATCAACACATTTACGTGCATTCATTTGAAAAATAAATTATTTAAAAGGTTTTATGAGGAAACAGGCTTCCCGGGAATAATTGGTGCGGTAGACTGCACGCATGTCAGAATAAAAAGGCCAAAAAAGGTAGTCGAAAGCTGTTACTTAAATGGGAAAGGGTATCATTAAAAAAATATTCAATTAGTAAGTTAATAAATATGTAATATAATAGAAAATTTGTTTTGTACGATGAATTTCAGATTTGCGATTTCAATTTAAAAATTTTGAGTGGATTTGCTAGATTCGGAGGAGCTTGCCATGATTCATATATTTGGGAAGCATCTCGCATAAGCAGCGTCTTGCAGCAAAGATATGAAATGCGCACTAGCGATCAATCTTGGCTACTAGGTAAATTATTAATATCTTTGCCTTGACTTGCTCACGCTACAAACATACGTATCTCTCCTTTATTGCAATAAATTGTATCTGATTTGCAGGTGACTCTGGATATCCTTTGCGTCCATGGCTTATGACACCCTTTCGTTCACCAACAAGTGAAAATTAACGAAATTTCAATACCATTCACGCAAAGTCAAGAAATTGTGTTCAACGTCTCAATGGGGTATTGAAATCGGTATTCCGATGTTTGCATGTTGGTCTTCATACCACACCCCAGACCGCTGGCAAAATTATAAATGCGTGCAAAGTTCTACATAACTTTAGAATTGCGAATGGTTTAATAACCGATAACGTTTTAGAAATTCAAAATTCACTAGAATTAGCAGAGCCTCTTCATGATATAGATGAGGATGTTGAAGAACCATTGCGGCAAGCAACAGTCTTGCGAAATACGTTAAAGGAAAGGTTCAGCAGAGTTCAACCTTAAAAATTATTTAATTTTGTTGTAAACATTTTTCTTCAAATAAATGTTGTATGTAATAGTTTTTAATTTGTATTTATTTATTATTTTTATAACAGTCTTATAATTTTATACAAGTTTATGAATATACTTGAGAACTAACATTAATTAAACAAAAAAAATCCATTTTTATTCCACTTTTGAACTAATATTAATTTAACAAAAAAAATTCCATATTGGTAATATCAATAAATGCTATATAAATTAAAGTGTAACTAAAATTTGTACTTTGTAATTTCTTTTTCAATACATAAGGAAATATGTATTCAAAATGTTTCACTACGAGTATGTTTGCAAAATTTCCTCTAATATTTAAACTTTCTTTAAAATATTTGCATTTTGGTTTTCAATTGCATCCAGTTTTTTTCAAATATTTTTTGTCATATTTCTTGCTTCCTCCAATGATTCCCTGTACTTGGAAGTACTTTTTAATAGTCTTGGGCTCGAAGATTTATATTTTTTAGCTGATGAAGGGGAATTCTCTTCATCCAAAATTTCAACTGAAATCAACGATTCCTAATAAAGTAAACTCCATTTAGCTACATTCATCTTATAAATTTATTTTCATACATATCGTCACCTGAGACGCAAAATGCCGCAACTTACATTTTAATAATTTTAGAGTAGAAGGAAAAAGTTGCTAAAATGAAAAATATTGCGATTTTGAATTGATGACTTAATTTCTGTCTACATTTTGTGCATATATATTAATAAAATTTTATTTTTTGGATAGTTGGATAAGGTTGCGGCTTAGGTGATGATATGTTGAAAATATAGGAACAAGTCAAAAGTTGAAAATGCTAATATAAAAGTTATGAAATAATTGCCGTTTTTAGAGAACAATTTTGTGAATTTTTGAAAGCATTTATTTTGAACTGACCATAACTCCTACAATACCTCTGCCTCTTAACTGGTGTATATATTTTTGGACATTCATTAACCTACTGCAAACCAAATGCAGTATTAAAAATTTTTAACCCAGCAAAAAATCTTTTATAAAGTTCAGCATTGGGTTCAACTGTGAAAGTTTTAGCCAGTTCCAATCAATACAAAAATATTTTAAATAAAAAACACTATTACCTCATGATTTTTCTTTTTTTAAATTTTCAACAGCGTTGGTATTCTTGGTCGAATTATTTATGTGTGTATATATGAACATTGGGGTAGATATACATGGAAATCAGCTCCTAGTATATGTACATACATACATATGTATATAATTTCAAATAATAAATTACATCAATAGCTTCATATGCTTCAAATCCAGATTCTGGTGTTCGCGAGTCACCATCATAGGCATCTGTGGTAATAATTTTTAAAATTTGTTCCTCTAGAGGGTTTAAATCACGAGGCATGTCACTAAAGCTTCCGCCCCCAGTTTTATTCATGAACGATCGTCTTGAATTAATTTGCTTTCTCACACATGCTTTTAAATCAGCCCAACACTATAAACATAAATGACGAAACGATAAACTACATACATATGTACATATTTTATAATTATATTTCTTATGTAGTTTGAGAGCAAACTCCAGCACTGTGGAAAATAAAAAACATAATTACAAATTAAGACTTTGAGCTCATACCTTTCTCCACTGCTCCGCAGTCTTGGTGCTTCCACCAAGGGAATTTAAAAGCATTTTAAGACTCTCCCATTGCTCTTTTGAATAAACATTCGAGTTAAGTCCACCAAACTGTCCTCTGGCGAATTCCAAATTGTTTGACATATAGTCAACTAATTTTTCCTTTTGTTGCTTGGAAACTCGCATGTTTTTCTAAAAATGTGTACAATCTCATCTAAAAGCACAAATTATAGCTAAATATGCATACATATGTACATCCATATGCACATACATATGTATATGCAAGTGTATGTTTATATAAACTACAAAATTATTACCTTTTCCAAATTTTTGTTGTTCATTTTGTTATTTTATTAAATTTTTATTGCAAAGTTTGTTTTTTTCGCGTCCTTTTTTTTAGTGAGTTTGTTTGACAGTTTGAAGTGAGAAGTTATCGTACTAAAATTTTACAGACACACTTTTTCTGCAAGCTCTCGAGTAATTTCCTTACGTGACAGCTTTTACTCGCCAAAAAAGTTACAGACACAGATTAGTGAGAAAAACAGCTGTTTGTTTCAATTTATGGCATTTTTGTTTCAATTAACATGTTCCAAGTGAAAACTTTCTCGTGACGAGAGTTACAGAACATGGGCACTGATAGCTGAAAAAAGCTGATCTGATAGCTAATACCTGTTCTGCTATTTTCTGTTAGCAAACAATAATGAGATGGTGTTAAAGCAGTTAGTGTCGATAAGAAAATATCTGATGAAATTTAATGGAATTTCATAATATTGTGATATTCAATTTCTCTTGTGTAGAACCTCTCAAAGAAAGCATGATTGTGCATGTTTAAGTAACATGAAAACAAGACTGTGCATGTTTAAGCGATATGAAAAAAATTGCACATAAGGAAAACCAAAAATTTTTTAATCCAACGAAGTAAAGCCAATAAACAAATAAAAATCATTCACATATTTAATTCTTTTTTCAATATTTTATTTCACATTTTTTCTTAAAAATCTTAGTACTAATACAAATTTAACTCTACGTATAAATAAAAATACTTTTTTTTAATACATATATTTGTTTATTGTATCTTCAAATATGAACTAACAATAAGTGATCAAATCTTAAAGCTAAAATATAATTATTTAGTCCGACCAGTGTCGGCCAAAACTTAGTGATAGTTTAAATAATACAAAGTAGTGATAATCAAAAAGGAAAATTAAATGTATTTTCAAGCATTCCCATCTAGATTGTTGAGTAAAATAGCCCTTGTGTCCCTCTTTTTTAGGCGGATGTGTCCAGTAAAGTTCAAAATATTACGAGCAAGCGGATTAGGATGTGACTCGAGTTTTGTTAAGTATTTGCCTGCGTATCTTGCAATTTCTTCAGTCACTAGTGGCATTTTTAAATGACGATGCAAATTTGAATTCTTAATGTACCATGGAGCAGATGTTATTAACCTTAAAATTTTGTTTTGTCTTCGTTGAGTTCTCTCTACATTGGAAGCTGAATCAGTGCCCCATAACTGGATACCGTAACACATTATTGGCTTCAAAAGCGACTTGTATATTAAAAGTTTGCAATCCAGACTAAGTGTTGAATTTCTGCCAATCAACCAATGAATTTGAGATAACTTAAAATTCATATGAGTTAGCTTAGAGTCAATGTGATGTTTCCATGTAAGCCTTCGATCAAGGTGTATACCAAGGTATTTCATTTGGGAGTGTTGAGGAATATTTTGATTGTGCATTCGAATGGGGGAACAAGTATCTCTTCTTAGGGTAAACGTTGTATGGACACATTTTTGTTCTTGAAGATATCGGGAAGCCTCGTGCGGGTTTTTGTGCATACTAAGGCAGGCTGTATCATCGGCAAACGTAGATGTATGGATATTGCTGCTCAAAGGCATATCACAAGTATAAATCAAATACAAAACTGGCCCCAGTATGATCCCCTGTGGCACACCGGATGATATAGATTCGGGCAGACTCATGAATTCTCTTTCCACATAGTCTGTTTAACAAAATAATATACAGGGCATCCTCTATAGTTAGCGGTGTGATTACCTCCACAATTACTACATTTTTTTTCTGCTTGTTCTTTTGGCTTAGTGCAGCTAGCAGTACCATGCAATTCACCGCAGATAACACAAACTGTAGGTAAATTGCAGTAAGTTTTTGTATGGCCATATTCTTGGCAATTATGGCACTGTACAGGACCTGAACGCTTACGTGGCTCTTCAACTGTGATTTTTCGGTGTATCAGAAACTTTACGCTATAAATTGGATGGGTTTAATTTTTTTTCAATTGTATGTCATTCGGCTCCAGTTCAATGCGAAATAGGGGTTGGGCGACCTTTTCTCTGTTTATTATATCAGTAAAATTTTTTGCCTTAAATAATTGGTCTAGAAGTGCACATTTTACTTCTTCGGGCTCAACATATAAATCTATGACCTTTAGTACTATCTGTAGGCGTTTAGCACTCTTAAGTTGGTATGTGGAATAGTTTGTTTTATTTTTTTCAAAATCATTTACAATTTTTCGGAATTTGATTTCATTATATATTTGGATTTTAGTTTCATCAATATTACCTCGTTTAATTGGAATTACGTGAAAAGTATTTTCACCAACGGTCGATAGTAGTTTTCTTAGAAGCGCGTTAGAATTTTTTTCCCTCACATATATAGGTGGCGGCTTAAACGTTTTTTGAGATGATGAAACGGTCTTGTCGTTATCGTCTTGCAATAATGAAAAACAATGTTGGCGATTCGTAGATGATGCGCTGTTATTCCTAGACATCTTTGGAACAGATGAAATTTTAGAAGAATTCGGGCTTTGCCCACGCTTTACCACGGTTATATATCTGTCCATTCTGACTTGTACCTTTGGTTTTGAGCTACTGTTAGCTGTAGTGATAACTTGGTTATCGCCCAAAGCGAATGATTTTAATGGCTTAACTGACGAAGTACTAGGCAACTGTAATGTTAAAGCATCACTAGCAGGCATTGGACAAGTTGATCGCTGTCGAAAAATTTTATTTTTTGTTAGAAAAAGTCTATCATCAGATTTTTTATTTCTATTAAGAGCTTCCGAACTCACAGTAAGTCTATCGTCTGGTTTTTTATTTTTATCATTATGAGCAGCAGAACTCACAGTAAAATAGGCATTTCTGCCGTTATAACTCACTTCACATTTATTTGTTTTTAAGGTGCTTATATAGAGTATTCCTCAAGGGCACTTTATTTGTGTTTGCAGTTTTTTTTTTGTTTTTGTTATTTATGACTATGTATAAAATTATTAGCGAAGCACTTAAAGCTTATTTATTAAAGTTAATAATATGTAGTATGTATGTATGTAAGAAAAAACTCCGCTATGACGTTAGTTCACTATGAAGGTACAACGAGAACTCCAGAGAATTATGAATTCGATATTAACCGGTTTCCATGGTATCGACTGTTTTGAATATTTGGACGATATAGTAATATACGGAAGAAATCTAGTGCACCACCACTTATGATTAAAGCGGGTACTAGACGTATTAAGAAGTTATAATCTCAATTTACATCCTGATAAAAGTCATTTCCTCCAAATGGATGTAGTTTATCTAAGCCACCAATGTTCAGAAAAGGGAGTATTACCGGATTCCAGTAAGACAAAACCAGTTAAAGACATACCACCGCCCAAAAATATTAAAGAACTACAAACATTTCAGGGACTCGTTGACTATTGTAAGACTATGTTAAGCCTTACGACTTAACAAATTATTAAGGAAGGACGTGAAATTTGAATGGACTCAGAAGTGCCAAGCACTCATGGAAAAATTGAAGGCAGCAGTCGCAAATCCCCCTCTACTGCATTTATTCTGACCACTGATGCCAGTAATGAAGCCTTGGGAGCTATTCTTTCTCAAGGAGAGAGAGGTAGTGATTTACCAATTTACTTCGCGAGCAGAGTATTAAGCGCCACAGAAAAGCAATATTCCACAAGAGAAATGGAACTACTTGTCATCGTATAATCAGTAAAGACGTTTAGACCACTGTTGCCAGAACTTCTAGGGGTGAACTCGTCAAAAACTACACATTTTTGTGCAAAAAACGTCAAAATCGTCAAATCATTTTAGAAAATCGTCAAAAAACGTCAAATCAAATATATTTAATTTTTTTGTATATTAACTGTTTTATTACAAAAGCTATTACATTGGTTCAAACTTATTAACTATGCTTTCAACAAATATACACATATACATTAATATATATGTATACAACCTAAACATGAAAACCATTAAAATTAAAAATATAAGTTAAAAACACTTAAAATGAAATCATCATTCACATACGTACATATATTTATTTTTAAAACAGATAATTTATAAAAAAAATTAGCATTTTTGTTATAGAAACATTTTATGTATAAATATCAAAATTTTAAATTTTTAACAAATTTGAACTGATCTGTGTCATAGCAGTTTGACTTTTTAAGTTTTAAATAGTCCTTTGTGTAAAGCGGCCCATACACTACAACAGCATGCACGCACAATCAAGCGATTGAGCATTCATGCTCGAAGCACACATTATACCAACAAGCTGGTACAATATTCATTTTTTACAAAATTGCGGTAAGGGTGGTTATGAATAGTGACACAGTTTTTGCTACAATTTATTTATTTTTTTCAGTCTATAGACAAAAAATTCTTACAATTACTATTGGTATGTTGTTAAAATTAGCAGCTATGTATAACTAAAGAGCTAAAATTCTCTTTTCCATTGAAAAAAATTATATTTCAATAAATTATATTTTTTAAATGCATGTTTACTCCATGAAAACTTTGCTCATCTGAGCTAATTTCACCATATACTACACCAGCAAGCTTGTACCATCAGCAAAATATCAAACTCTATTTGACATCACTACAGCAACACGTACAATCACACAAAATGCCCATACACGACCCAACCGCTGGCACAAACACTTGATTGCGCATGCATGCTGTTGTAGTGTATGGGCCGCTTAAAGGATGGCTTCTAATGCTAGAGGTAATGTCGACGTCGTCAACGGCGTCAAATGTCAAAAAAAAGTTGAATCGTATGAAATTGTATGGGAGCAGTTAATCTCAACGCCGTAAGAAGGTCGACGCCGAAAAAGTGTTGCTCAATGTTGTTGTATATTCATGTTGTTATATTTTCAATGATGTTGTATATTCAATGCAGAAGCACACAGCTGTGTTAACGTCGTCGACGGCGCTTACATTAACAGCTAAATGAAATTTTGCGACGAACATCACAATTTCGGCGTTAAAACGCCGTCAACGACGTCGACATTAACTCTAGCATAAAGAATCGTTTTGTAAACGATTACGAACGTTGGTTTTATTTAAATTCACCTGACTAAATATCCTTTCGACATTTGCCGGTGAATGTGGTAAAATCAAACTTATCGGTTCTTTCTTTTGAATTGATTTTCTTAAAGCATTAGTTGTTGTTTTTGATTAATTGAACACAAAAAATTTTAACATAACAAAACACCAACTCTAAAAATGCAATTCATAAAAAAAGTTGCCATATATGCTACATTTAGAAAAATCGTCATTTCTGGAGCTAAAATCGTCACTAGGGTATTTTGAGAGGTGAAAATCGTCAAAATGCAGAGAATTCGTCAATTCTGGCAATAGTGATTTAGACCCTATTTGCTAGGCCGACACTTCACAGTGTTCACAGACTACAATCTTTTAAAAGGCATTGCTAATCTAAAAAACCAAGAAGGCAGATTAGGCCGCCTAAGACTTAAACTGTTGGAATATGACTTTGAGATACGGTATAAGGCGGGAAAAACCAATCAGAACGCAGATGCTCTTAGTCGTCTCCCTATAGAAGAAATAAGCATGGGAACAGTAACTAGAGCGAAAGCAAGAGATCTGCAATTAAATCTGAGTAGGGAAAGGGAAGCGCAAGCCGATGAGTTGGATGCGAATGAAGATATGGAGAAGAACGATACCACAGCATATTTGACTAATGAAGAAGATATTAAGAGAGTAATGAAAGCGTTCCACGATACACCTCTGGGAGGACAACAAGGGTCACTAAAAACATACCATTGCATTAGAAATCAGTATAAGTGGTATGGTATGTAGCGACAGATTAAAAGGTATGTTGGCACCTGTAAAATTTGCCAACGAAACAAAATTTCAAAAGTAGAAAGGATGCCTATGATTTTAACAAAACACCGAATAGACTATTTGACAGACTTTATATGGATATTATTGGGCCGTTGCCAGAATCTTCTAGGGGCAATAAATATATAATAACATTTTTGGACGATTTCTCTAAGTTCCTAGCATGTGCGGCAGCCCCAGACATTGAAGAAGCCACGGTGGCAAAATAATTCTTCAAGGAACTAATTTCCCGTTTTTTTATCCGCAAGGTTTTCGTAACTGATAATGTTACAAATTTTACTTCGAAACTATTCCGAGAAGTTTGTAAGCTGTTAGGAACAAAAAATATTAACACCACCCCCTATCACCCTCAATCCAATGGATCGTTGTAAAGAACTCATAGACCTTTGGCAGAGTATTTGAGAAGTTTCGTTAAAATGGATGACACTAATTAGGATGAATAGTTACATCATGCTATGCATGTACAAAATAATACGAGGCATACCTCCACCAAAGAAACACCTAATAGAATTTTATATAGAGTCGAGCTTGAAGTACCTGTTAAACTAAAATAAAAACCGTCTCCCGTATATAATGTAGATAATTTCAGTAATATCCTAAAATACCACATACAACGAATTTAACAATTAGTAAAACAAAATCAAGACCAAGGCAAGGCTAACTCAACGAAGCATTACAACAAGGTCATTCTAGGTAGGGCAACAAGTATGGTTGAAAAACCAAACACGAAAGAACAAATTCTTGCCCATTTGGTTAAGTCCTTACGAAGTCTCAAAAGTCCCAATACCTGCAAACGTTAAGCTAAAAATTAGAAATTCAAAGAAAGTTTACCATAACAATTTGTTAAAACCGAATGTAGCTTAATTATTTAGGTGTCTTAATGGTGGTAATCTCCCAGGGAGACCTGCCACTGCAGGAAAAATTACATGAACGTAGATTGAAAAAAAACCTGAAACGGGTATTAAGAAGCAAAACAAGACATTCAACAAGACACATTACAAGATATGTAAGAAAAAACCGAACAGAACACAAAACAACAAAAAATATAGAATACAGAATAAAGAAATAAGCAAACTCTTCCAAACTAAGTTTAATTAAAAAGAAAGGAAACAGATAAAAATCCAATAAATATAATATAAGAAGAAAATAAAAACTATAAGACTAAAACTAATCAGGAATTGCTTAGAATAAGTTCAAAAGAAGACCTATCACTTCATTTCCAACCTTAGTGGACTTTGGCTCGAAACCAAATGTTCAAGGCGAAATGGAAGTCACAGGCGATATAACAATAAAAAAAGGAGAAAAAACAAGATATAAAACATGCATATGCAGGCGCATAAAAGAGGGAAGGGAGAAAATAGAATATAGATTATCTAAAATCATGATCGCTAGTTTAACGACATGTTAGGGTATGTGAAGATATTCAAATTAAGTCTACTTAATGTACTATGTATATACTCACATAAATAAAAAATAGTAAAAAATTATTAACAGCAAAGAAAGAGAAATGCAAATACTCTAGGAAAATTCAACTAACTTTTTTTTCTAAAAATCAAAAATTTACATAGAAGTTGTATGTTAGTGTCTACAGTCATACGTTGTCTTGCATTATTATAGAAAAAAAGTCAGTGATTTAAATACAGGTCATTAAACTTTCATTGCTTCTTATTTGAAATTTAAGTTAATTTTTGTTGTTAAAAAAAACACAGAAAAGGAAAAAACTAATTGTCTTTCGTCATATGCAAAAGTAGAAATTATTTAGCAACTAGAACAAAATTACGGGCACAAAAATAAAAAACAGAAGAGTCGAAGGCACTTACTTACTTATCGTTTACTCATATATTTTATATTATATAGAATAAGACAAAACATTCTGATCCAATTACTATACTTAGAAAACATTTAAATCTAGATGTTTTTTCCGTCAAGGGGGGAGAGATGTTGTCAATCATTGTTGATTAGCCCTCGTACTCATGCATTGCACTAATTTGTTGACGCAGCAGTAGCCAGTTCATTCACTTGGTTTTTTTGCGCTGACAAATTGTGCAATATCGATATTTTGTAATTGGATCAAAAGCTAGATAAAATTTATGAAATAAGTTAATGTCTTGTCAGCATAATAAAAATAATTGTAAGTAAAATATTATTGTAGAAGGATATTAAAATTTTAAATAATAGCTAATAAGAAATAAAAGAGAGGACAGTCAGCTGCATGTCATTAAGTAATTAAAACTAATAAAGACTACCTGCGATTTCCTAGGGACCTTCCAGGTTATAAGCAAAGTAATAACAAGCCTTTATTCTTTTATAAAGATACATTTACCTGCGATTCCCAAGGGTCCCTCGAGGTTACAAGTATCAATAGACAAAAAAAACCATAACACATCTCTTTTCGACGTCCTACCTCTTCTCTATCTCTTTGCGGTTCCGGTTTAATTTTAGAATTTTTATACACTTTCCTCCATGCATTAAATAAATCTTCAAGCTTTGTTATACAGTGTTTCTTGGTTCTAGTGGGGATTCAAACTTTATCCCACAAAATATTCACTTCTTCGACCACTAATTTAGCACTCTCACGTAAATTTTATTTTACTGCTCGTAAGTTAATAACTAATACTTTCATAACTTCTTTGTTAGATGTGTATAAATGAGTAACAAACAAATTTAGTGAATAAATATGGTCTTCAACAAGAATCATGCTGAAGTAGGGTTTGCAAATAATCGCAGATTTTCATAATAGCGATTGCGATTAAAAAAGATGCAATTAATCGCGATTATCGGTCAAACGCGATTAATCAAGAAATTATGCTATTATAATTTTTCTTAAACAAAAATAAATTGCGTCATGAGTTTTAGTCGAACTGAAATGGTTTAGCCAAAGATATTTATTTATTTTGCAAGGTTGGTAAACGGTATCGTAAAAATACGGATACCGATTCAAATACCGCTATAAGTAGATACCGGTATCGATACCGATACCGAAACACATTTCGGTTAGAAAATACCGGTATCAGGAATACCGTTTATGTCTATACCGGTATGTACCGGTATACCGATTCCCACCAAAAATAAAATTTCAAAAATATATTTCAATTAACTTTCTTATATAAACGTTTTTTCGCCTTTACACATTCTTATGCAGCACTGTTTTCTTTAATCAACCGGAAAGTGCAATCATATCATAATCATCACCATTGCGAAATACTAACGAACTTCATGAGCTGCTTAATGCCTTTAGGAACGAAAAACGTATCTCTAGAGAAAAGCCCTTACAAAGACAGGTATTTTAAATAATAACTTTTTATATAAATAACTTATTTATATGAAATAGCGAAAGTTAGTATATTGGTTGTTCCAGATGCACAAGATAATGCGGAGATTTAAAGTTTTGAAGAGTGCTTTTTTATGTATGCACATTGAAGATTTTTTTCTTTAATTGATATACTACATATGTGCGCTGTCTAAAATATGAGGTTTGCTGCCATAAATGCGGTCTTAATTTTTTAGCTCGATCCGACGCTGCCTTCTGGTGGGGCCTAAGGTACCCGATACATAGTGGGGATTTTTTAAATTTGAAACAATTCTGCAGTTTTTTATGAAATTTTATACAGCATTTGAGGAGGTGTCACAGAGCTCAAGTCTGGAATTTATCCTATATATCCTTCAAAGGAGCGGAGTCACAAAGCACCAAAATGGGTAAACTTTTAGTTAATGAAAAATTAAAATCGATGCACAGCTTATGTTTTTTATCAGATAAAAATGATTCTTTAAAGTGGATTTTTTCTATCCAGAAGCTAAAAAGAGTGTGCAACATTTATGGGTTTTCGCTTACAGTTTAGGAAATATTCGAGAAAAATTGTAAAAAAATTTACATTTTTACCAACCTTTGTCCACTGTTCTGCTAATGGAGAAAGCAAACGTAGTTAGATTTAGAAAATGAAACTTATTATGAATAAGGGATATAATTTGTAACATTAAACATAACATTTGCCAACAAATATTTTCGGCTGAAAAGTCTTTCTTAGGTAGAAAGTAATAACAAGTAGAATTTGCTTTTGAGTTACAAAAAATTTCAATTGAATTATTGAAATATTCGTTTCGTCTGAATTTAGCGACTACGAATATATCTAAAAACGGACGAATATTCGAGAATTCGAATACGAATTTTCGAATTTTACTAAGTGCAAACAATTTTACATGTACTTCGTGTGTAATATAAATAATACATACACTATGTATTTATTTTTATTATTTTGTTTAATTAACCAAAATGAGTACTTTATATATGCAAAGTTTCAACTGCAGTTTTCTTATTTTACTTTTTTAATAAATTATATTTTAATAAAAATATAAAAACGTATATAGAAACATATAAGTTTAAATACTTTTTATGTTAATGTAAAAATACTCCCTTTTTGAAGTAATTTAACAAAAAAAAAAGATTTTTTGCTATGTCCACTGTCTGAATTAACAAATTTAGCAGTTATATCGGTATACCGGTAATATAAACTCGGTAACGGTATGTACCGGTAATACCGATACCGAAATAAAAAAAATACCGATACCGTTACCGATACCGGAATTTAAAAAATAGTTGTACCGGTATGAATACCGATACCGTTATTTGTTTCGGTTTCCAGCCTTGTTATTTTGTCTTGAGTTCAATTAAATTATATTTTTATTTCTAGAAAATTGTAAAGCACGTAAGATGAAGTTCGTAACTCAGAACTTATGAGTATCAAAAACAATACACGAAGGCAAAAAATATGCTAAAATCAAGATTTTACGCTCGAAATCGAATCATTTCAATCTTAATAGTCTGTTAAATGTGAAAATTCTTGATTCAAGAATAAAATCCTATTTTTTTATTATCGCATTTAAGATTATAATTTCATTTTAAGATCGAATTCAAGATTTAGTTCTTAATAAAAATCTTAAATTAAGATCATATTCTTAAAAATTTAAGAATATAATATTACAATTAGGAGCACGTTCTTGATTTTAAGAATTTATTCTATAAAGGGCGTGTGCCAAACGGTAGAAAAGTACTATGGTAAAAAAATATTTGCCTGTGGGGAAAAAATTTATTTTTTCTGCTGTGTCAAATGATATCTTTTTTGACAATGTAAAATTTTGACTAATTTACGTTAGCATAGGAAGAAGCTGATGAAAAATTTGCTGCGACGGCGAAGCACAAAAGCAGCACAAGCAGCGAAGCACAAAAATCAAAAATTCTACTATCCCCTAGGGCTAGTAAAATTTTATTCACCTCAGAAGATTATATCGTTATTTTTCTTTTAGTGTACGAATTGTGTTAAATCAATCTCTTGATATTTAACTTTTTCTAGGACGAAGTATGTATATGTATGTATTTCTACTGCCTTAATTTATTTTGTATTTAATTTTGTATCCACATCTGTTGAATTTATATCATAATGAATTATATTTTATACCGTTTTTTATACGAAGTTGTTTATTCATCATGACATAAATTCATAACGTTCCGACACTCAATTATAACTATAACCTTTTTTAGTATTGTTATGTTTTTTTAATAATGAGAAATCCCAAGATAAAGCAAACTGCACCTATCTGCCAAACGAATCAAAAATAGTTTCATCAAAAATTAATATTTTGCGATATCACGACGTTTTTGAAATAAAATTGGGGGCAATATAGTGTAATAAAATAATAAATTTAACAAGTTCTTAAAGTGGATTTTAATTATCGATTTTCCTTATAATATTTTTTTTTATAAAGAGAAGTAACATTCAGGCAATGAATTCCTACTACTACTTATAGGTGTTACCTTCTTTAGGAAAGGGATAGTGATAGAGAAGACAGGTGGTGAAGGAAGAGAAGAGATAGAGGAAAGATTCATTTCCTTTTACAACTCTACGTTTTGCACGTTATAAATCAGAGTTGCAACTCCTCTGGTTTCAATGAGGCGCATTAAATATTTGAAGCTGTGTTTAGTAGCCATTTTTATTCGTTATTTTACTTTACCGATGATTCTACTCAATACCGACGAAGGAGGGCGCTTTGATGTTACATTAGGATTAGTATCTTCCGAAGTCGGTATAGTTCAGTGACCAGTGACTATGCCTTCATCACTTGAACTTTCCTACAACAACTGTTACAAAGGGACACTAATGCACATCAGAAAAATGCGTGGTGTTGTTATGTACTGACTGTCGGATACAGGGATTGAACCTGGGATCTTCGATTTTGTAGTCAACGTGCTAACTACATCAGCCAACGCCACCCTTAATTGTATAAAGGTATAAGAAATATAAATAGATGCATATCGAATGTAAATAGCTTCTCGCGTTTCTGAGCCTACTCGCTTATTTTATTGGAATTTCCAATAAGCTTATGTAAATTCTTAAACGATTTTTGAAAGTATGTGCATAAAATAAGAGGTTTGAAACTTTGCAAAAGTAGGGTTGAAGCCAACTGATGATTTGTTAAAGCGCCAACGAAATGCAAATATACAGGCATGTTTGTCCCAAATATACACGTACATTTTGTATTAAAAATTTTAATTTTTTATGAGTTGAATTTGAACTGTATGCAAATTTGGCATACATTCTTTGTTTAAGAAATCGCAATATTTTTAATCCTTATCGAGCGATTAATGGGTGCGATTACGATTACGATTAAAAGGTGCGATTAATTGCGATTACGATTACGATTATAATCGGTATGCAAACACAATGCTGAAGCATGCATGAATTATAAAATGCAGTGTAAACAGATATTACTTTATATCTGAATCTGTATGAGTATCAACTAAATTTACCGAAAAAATTAAAGCATGTCGAAGCATGTTAAATTAAAAAAATTCCTCACGTGTATACAATTTTATAAGCAAAGAAATTGTATGACTTTTTGCATATGAAATACATAGATATGTATGTAAGTATGTATCTATTGTGTAAAAAAATCAGAAGAGCGAATTCGTAAATTCTAATAGTATAGATTTTTATTTGAAACACCACTACATCTTGGACTATCGCGTCACTATCGATAGTAGCATGCTAAGGCAATCAGGCTAGCAAAAAAATATGACTAAAGCTGTTAGATGATGATGGAAAGCTCTTTTTCAATAATGAATTCGCAGACAGCAATTGTATTTGGATCAATACAACTCATATTTATCTATATGTATACTTTTAAAAATTATATATGCAAATGTTCTCTATTTCAAGTAGTAAAAAAATTAGTGAGATATTATAAGGAAAAATAAATAAAAATAAAGAGTGACTGACTAACTTATACGTACAGCCTGCTAACAGGTCCACAAAGCGCAATTAAATTAAAGATATCAAAAATATGAATACAATAAGCTGAACTTTCATAAAATGAGAAAACATCATATCTTCTAGAACATCAAATAAATGCTAAAGACGATCAGCCTTCATAAAATAAATATATATCGTATTAATGTATACTTATGTAGTATCAGTATAAAGCAACACAATTTGGAAAATTAAACTCTTAAAATTTAATTATCCATAATTAATTAATTTATAGTAGAAATTTGTAACCATTTATGGCCTGCATTGGCTAGGTTATATAAATAAATAAATAATTATTGTAGTATACGCTGTTTCTGTATACTACAGGAAGCATCAAGAGAGTAGATCTAAATTCTTAGAAAACGACTTTGTTTTCTGTTGATCGCTTTTCAAGAAGAAAATAAATTTGTTCATCATGATTTAACTAATTTAAAAGTACATTTAAACTCAGTCTCATATCTATACTTCTTAACATAAAAATTAAAAACAAATGTTAGTCTATATTATATGTATCTAAAATTCCAAAAAAGCTGTTACATATATGAAAGAATCTCCAGCGCTTCTAACTGCAACAGAGTTTAAGAAAAAAGCTCCTTTTATTCAATAGCGGAGCAATTGAATAAAATTTTAATTTGAAACAGTTAGCAAAGACGTTAGCTCACTGCATTCTTATTCATAATCGTAAAAAAGAATATATAACCATCAAAGGACAAATTCGTAAGGTAGGATTGGCAGTCAGAAGGCCGGACTCACTTAGACCGTTTTGGTCCATTGTGATACCACGGAGACTCAGTATAAAGCTGCTAATACGTTGAAGTTCAACACTAGCGACGTCAGAAAGTTCGATAATTTAAAAGTGCCTATTGTGCTCATTCTCTTTCCTGCAAGTCCAGGACACTTACAAAGAAAATGTTCTATGCTTTCCTCTTCATCAATATCTTGGCAGCTACGGCAAAAGTCGTTGTGTTAAACCCTTAGTCTTTGTGCATGCCTACCTATGAGACATTATCCGGTTAACACGGACACTAGAATCGAGATTTTTTTCCTATTCTTCGAAATTAGGTAATCAGTACCTTCTCTATTTAGCTGAGTCCATAACTGCCTTGAGATCACGCAATCGTTGCTCGTGACCCACCTTCTATTTGTTTCGTCCTCTATCTTGCAACTAAGTCTGAGTTTGCAAGAGAGTAAATCAAATAGACTTGGAACCTGTAAGGTAGTCCCAATTCTATAGTAAGCTCGTCAGCCCTAAAGTTCCCCTGTAAGCCTCTATGGCCCGGGATCCAGATGATCCTAATATCACACTGATCGGTAGTCGAGGGCTGTTGTTGTTCTTAGAAGCGTGGATTCGAGGGCCACAATAGCTGCTCGACTATCGGTGTAAATCTTTATCAAAGTCGTCGAAGTGACATTCACTTTCAACCAATTCTCTTATAGCAAGGATCTATGCCTGAAAGACACTGCAGTGATCCAGAAGTCACCTTGCAAGACCTAAAGACCTCGAAAAGACCCTATAGCCCACACCCTCATGTGTTTTGGAGCCGTCCGTATAAAAATCAACACTTTTTTTCTACCTGGAGTTCGATTCATCAACATTTCTGTAGCAGTATGGAAAATAAACATAAATTTTATAGAGGACTAAGGTTTAAAAAAGTAATTCAAATGATTTAATTGAAAAAAAAGTAGCGTTTGTTCTCATTAATAATGAAAATAACAATTTCATTATAAAACTCCCTTTTGATTTTCTACGTTTATTGACAAAAATAAAAAAGGAAAAACAAGCAAACTGCCTCCTAACAAAAAAAACTGTCATCGCCAAAGCTGGAGATGCTAAATCAGTTTCATTTAAAAATTTTTACACATTTTTAAAAGGCAATGCAATGTATACCCTCCAAAAATTCTCAACATTGACTAACTAACGTTGCATCAACTTTAAACAAATGTAAATTAAATATAATTAATATTTCTATTATAGTTACTATTACTATAGAGTATGTATCTTCAGGAATTCAGTTTTTCTTGAAGCAGAAAATCCTCACAAACTTTTAAGTAAGTGCGGATAAAACTTAAAACACCTTTTTTTATTTCAAACAAAAAAAAACTATGAAGATATTTCACATCTATATATAAACACATCGGCAAAAACAACAACAACAACGACAACAACAAAATACATGATATTACGAAAAAAATATGTATTCAAAGATTGACTTAAACACTTATTTGTATGTACACATATCAAATTTCTTATCAATGCTCAAGTATTTATTAGATCTTAACAATCGATCTTACATATCGACATCATGAAAATATATGAAGCATAAATTCGCATGATCATACACTCAAGGAAATTATGCTGCTTAAAAATAAGAATGACTCACATTAATTCAATAATTTTCAATATAATAGAAAATGAGATACCTACAAACTAATGAGTTTAATAAGAGAATATTGTAAATTCTTATTTTTCCATATTGAAATAATAAATTTTAATATAACTAAACCTTCGTTAATGTTTCTTATTAATTCAACATGGTTTTTACTGATTTTAAGTTGGTTTTTTTTTGGGTGGACAGCTTTTCGTCCAGTCAAAGAAGGCGGATGTAGTTAAATAAACAAAATCTGTAATATAAACACACACACAGACAAACAAAGAGGTGATGACGTAAAACACAAACAGAAACATACATAAATAATGAAATTTTATAATATTATGAAATTCATATACACAGCAACACCCAGAACAAAATTGCTAGCATCAGTTTGTAATACACAGGTACAAAAAAAATTGGAAAATGTAAAAGTAGGTGCTTCTACAAGTTTTTGCTCTATTTCTCCAATTTGTTACATTAAAGTAAAACACAATGAAATAAAAATATCATTAACCATATTCAAAAGCTCTTCCTATCAACCTGACTGGATTCAAAACATTTAACATCTGAAAATCACCTGTATACATTAAACCTATGCCAACACAATATTTTCTATCTCCATAAGAATAGCAACGCAAATAGCCTAAAAAACATACATATATATGAAAAAGTATTAACGTAATTCACAGAAGCAATTATATTCTTTAAAGCAAAAATAGAAACGATCACATACATTACGCCAATAACATATACATACGTACATACATTGCCAAATACATTCCCTATCCACCTCTATTCCAAACAGCTATCAGGGTTACCCATACCTGCAGCTATTAGATTATTTCCCCAGGGATCATAAACATATGTAAATTCATACATACAATAGCCCTACATAAGTATACCAACGATAATTCCCTGGAGCAAACCAAAGTCTATCAAATAACAATCACTACATACACACAAATACACAGATCCCTTGTCATTACCCTGCAGTCAGACTGGGAGCAAATGTCTTTGCATCAACACTAAAATTCTAGTGACAATTTTTATATATAATAAGTTTTCTTCTATCCGTTAGTATAAAAGGAGGATAGAAAACAGATATGGTATATTTGTGGTGGAATTGAAAATAACTGGTCAATATATATACTTTAAATTATAGAAATGCATCATTAACTAACTGTTTGGTTGGTATGTCTCCATGTTCCCATAAGAAATTGGTAGTCACTACCTACTCAATTGTTTTAATGCTATTTGTAGGTTTTCAAATACAAGCATATGCTAAATGTCTGTAGCACAAAGTATTGTATGGGTGAAAATAGACAGTAGTACTGGTGATAAGTCAAAAGTGAGTCAGTACATTTCCACCATAGATATTTCCTACAGGGGTATAATGTTTGTCTACCACCAAAACAAAAGTATCAGACAACGAAAAATATACAAAAAAAATTAAAAAATGCACACATATGAATACACACACACACAACCACCCACACATTTATTCATCCACTGTACGCACAACGTTTCTCTACAATAACAACAAAAGCTGTACACACAAGTGTACATACATACACATGCACAGAAAGAATCAATATTCTATACACACACATAGCCAAGAAAATCTCAGCATGAAAATCCCCAAAATCCCCCATTTGTATTAGGGTGGCCATCATTTTTATATTAATGACAGAGATAGTCCTGTTTTTTCCCAAAACAGGACTATCCCCTCCATTCCTAATCTACTTACACCAATTACACATACATTAAATAACATCATCCTACTCTGACCTTGGGTAGAAATTAGCACACATATTTAGCCAGCGAATTGCTACAACGAGTCGTAACGGACAATAAAGGTAGATATAAAAAAAATAAAATAAAATAAAAAAATAAAGAATATTGATCATCAAGTTAAGGTACTATACTATATATAAGGTATAAATTTGTTACACCCATTGTAAAATATACATCTGACTAGTGACGGGATATCACAAATACAGAAAGTAGCTAGAGGAACTCACCGGTATTAATTAGACCAACATTATAGCTCTATCTCAATAAATTTAGAGAAAACCTTTTAGCAATTTACGCGTACGAGACAACTACTGGTATTCAATTGAAAATGGTCGAAACCCGCTCTGGCAGCAATCTAGAAGAAACAACCGCCGAAATGACTTTAACTACGGCAACCGTAACAACGACAACTAGAACTGCTACAACGTCAAGAAAAATAGGAGCGGTGCCAAGAAGAAGAAGGAGGAGCAAGATTTGGAAACTAGTGGCGCTAGCAGTTACCACGTCGATACTCCACCATACAGTGGCATCAGTGTGTCAGGCGTAAGGCAAGCATTTGGAAATGCTAGCATAAGTTTAAGGCCCAAGAAACACAACGAAAGACAGATACGACAGCCTCTTAGACATACCCAGGATTATTTGGCAAAGCTTAACGGCAGTTACGCGACAACACGAGAGTCAACCCCCACCTAACCAAGGCATCCATCCGATTCCAGACTTGTCCCAGCCCCCTTTGACAATGACGAACAGAAACACCATACAAACACAACCCAAAAACTGGATAAATCTAAAGGCAGCAAGCTTTTTCCCTAGAGAGGGACGGAACTGTAATGCTGGGAATACCAGCGGATACGATAATAGATACAGTTTCAACCAATCCAACTACGGTATCAAATTTTAGACCTAGATCACAATATAGGGGAATGGTACCTGAAGCGATGAGTCAACCGTCAACACATAACCAATGATTGCGAATTGACAAGTCAGGTATCATTTTCGATGGTACTCCAAAAACTACTAGCACTGAAGATTTTGTTTTTAGAGTTGAGACATAACAAACAGACTACGGGTGTGATTGAAGAGAAGTTATATAATCATTTCACCATTTGTCACATTTTGTTGTCGCTGTACCACGCGCGACTGGTTTTGGGACCACCTGATTTTGAGAGAGCATGGAAGCGTTTGAAGATTACAACTCTATACTCACGCCTAGAAACTAACTCCGTAGCCCCATCGGTGAAAGAGACCTAGTCGCGATAATGCGTGGCAATTTAAAAACTGCGATGGCACAGCTACTCTTTTCATCACCTGCCAACAGCTTGGCACAATTTTTCAGGGAGTGCAGGAGAGCGGAAAATCTGATAAACAGCCAATATACAGTAGTTCGAAGGATAATCT
Organism: Tachina fera; assembly: GCA_905220375.1. Classification (NCBI taxonomy): domain Eukaryota; kingdom Metazoa; phylum Arthropoda; class Insecta; order Diptera; family Tachinidae; genus Tachina; species Tachina fera. The sequence goes on along the minus strand of LR999965.1, from coordinate 64,549,281 downwards.
ATTGGAATTGCAGGCCACATATTTTTTGATTGTCCCGAAGAAAGAAGGCAACTATTTTGCTTCAAATGCGAACTGGAAACACAGTTACTCCATGATGTCCTGTATGTCAGGAAAAACCGAGCGCATTCTACCCGGGGAGGGAGGTGCGTTTGACGGCGAACGACGACCTGAAAACATCCACCACCATGAGCTCATCTCAGAAGGAACATCCCGAACACCAATACTGGCCAAGACAGAGTGCAAAACGTATCAGCAGCGGGAAAGAGATTATCAGGAGTCTCGAGAGAGAATTTTCCGCCCATCGAAAAAAATTCAGAAGGCAAGAAAGCGATATGAGTTGCGCAAGCAGACAAGATTTGAGATAGCGGAAACCAGTATTTATGAGGGGTGAGACGACCGGCTTTATACATCAATCGAAATTAGCGGCGAACGCATACAAGGACTGCTCGAAAGTGGAGCATCAGTCATCTGTTTGGGGAAAGATTGCCTAGATTTCGTGGAGAGCAAAAATAGTGATTTATCTTTTTTCGGCACAACTTCGGCCAGCGGATGGACGGTTGAATGAAATTATTGGACGTATCCGGGCTACGGTCACATTTAATTAATTTTCAAAACCGATTGATTTTTTTCTTGTCCCCATTCTGAAATTACCATTGTTCCTGGGAATAGATGTTATGAAAAACCTTAAATTATTTAAATTCGAAATACACGCATTAGCGTCACAAGGGATCAACGCAGAAGATTCAACGGATTCACAATTTCCGCGAATGCATGAGTTAAACGGGTGACAACACCAGATATTGGAGGACATAATTGATTCGTTCCCGTTACTCGAAGAGAGGATTAGGAAAAACTTCGTTAGAAACATACCAGATAGACAAAGGAAGCGCCGTAGCCGTGAAAGAAAAGTACTATCCAAAATCGCCCATGGCACAGAGACTGATGTATAGGGAGTTGGATAGGATACTTTCGCTAGGCGTCATTGAGATGAGTGAAAGCCCTTGGAGTAATCAAGTCACTCTCGTTTTAAAAGGCGAAAAAGTTAGAATTTGCCTAGATGCACGTCGTCTCAACTCAATCACAGTAAAAGGTGCATATCCACTTCGCCATATTGAAGAACTGTTAAGCCGTCTGGGCGATACGCATTCCATATCCAGCGTAGACTTAAAAGACGCGTTTGGGCAAATACAACTAGCAGAGCACTGCCGCAAAAAGACCGCGTTTACCGTTCCTGGAAGACCCTTGTACCAGTTTATGGTCATGCCTTTTGGGCTGTGTAATGCGGCTCAAAGACTATGCCGATAAATGGACAAGGTGATTCCAGCACGGCTAAGGAAAAGATTATCTGCTGGTGGTATCGCCAAACCTTGAGGAACATTTTAGCACTCTGCGAGAGGTAGCGGCACACTAAGATAAAACAGGACTGACAATTAATGTCAGTAAATCTAAATTTAGTTGCCGTGAACTGAAATATCTAGGCTACATAGAGTTCTCGTGGTACCTTCATAGCGAACAGTCAATTAGCGGAAAATTTCTTACATGCCAAACAAACAAAGAATTATACAAAAAAATATTCGTAGTACATGTTATTCGTACATACTGGCTTTAATAAATAAGCTTTCTTGCTTTGTTAATATTTTTACATAGTGAAAATAATAACAAAAACCAGAAAACCCGCAAACAAAAGCATAAACACTGACTCTATACGAGTACCTCAAAAGCAAACAATCATAAAGTAAAAAAACAAAAAAAAAAACCGCAAATAAAAATAACAAAAATGCGCCCTTGAGGAATACTCTATATGAGTACCTCAAACACAAAAAATTTTAAAGTGAGTTCTAACGGCAGAAATGCATATTTTACTGTGAGTTCTGAAGCTCTTAATAAAAACAATAGAAATAATAAATCGGCAAAGCCAATTTTTCGTCAGCGATTAACTTCGCTTTGCCCAATGTCAAGTAGTAGTGATTCATTAACATTACAGTTGCCTAGTACTTCTTCATATAAGTCAGTAATATCATACCCTTCAGGCTCGTGTTCATCACTTAACAAAGTTATCTCTACAGAAAACAGTAGCTCAAAACCCAAGGTGCAAGTCGGAATGGATAGATATATAACCGTGGTAAAGCGTGGGCGAAGCCCAAATTCTTCAAAAATTTCAACCGCTCCAAAGATGTCCAGCAATAACAGCGCATCCTCCACTAATCATCAAAACCGCTTTAAAATTTTGCAAGATAAGAACGACAATCCCGATGTATCCTAGAATAAAACAATCAAGCCGCCACAAATCTATTTGAGAGAGAAAAATTCAAATGCCCTTATTAAAAAATTATTTTCGGTCATTGGTGAGAATCAATTTCACATTGTCCCAATAAAACGTGGCAACATCGACGAAACGAAAATTTAAATAAGAGCCACATAAGCGCTCAGGTCCCGTGCAGTGTCATAATTGCCAAGAATTTGGCCATACCAAAGCTTACAGCAATTTAACTACAGTGTGTGTTATCTGGGGTGAATTGCACGGTACTGCTAGTTGTACTAAACCAAAAGATCAAGCTGAAACAAATTTAGTTATTCTGTTGTGATCACACCGCTAACTACAAAGGTTGTCCTGTGTACTCTTTGGTCAAGCAGGCTATCGTGCAAAAACCTATAGTAGCTCCAGTTCAAACAACAAAGGCTTCCTCAGCCACTTTTGCGCAAATGAGCCAACCAGTTACTTTCCGTGTATCGTATGCCGATGCTGCGAAGACAAATTCTATTCCCGCGCAGAAAGTGTCCCCACCAAATAATTCAACAAATGCTAACACAAGCTTTAATTTCAGTCGCCTTGAAGCCACCATTGAAAATCTTGTTCAAACTACCAATATCTGTACAACAAATATGACAAGCATGATGCAAGAAATGCTACGAATGCAGAATACACTTCTTCAAGCATTAATTAACAAGCCATGACTACGTTGAAAATATGTTTCTGGAACGCAAACGGCATTCGCCAACATAAGAATAAACTTGAGCACTTCTTTACGGAAAAAAATATTGGTCTCTGAAACTCATTTGACTTCGAGAAGCATCTTTAAAATGATACAAAATACCTTAGAGGAAGAGGTTGTGTCGACAATTTTTGTAAATATTTTATAATATCTTCAATTTACTCCCCTCCCAGATTTTCAATCACTGAGGATCAATATGAGGATTTCTGTAAGTCGCTTGAACCTTGCTTTGTAGCAGCTGGCGACTACAATGCAACAATGCAATACGTAAGGGGGTTTGCACCTGATAATACCTAGAGGTCAAACGTTGTTTAATACTGTTTCAAAAATGTGCTTAGATGACATTTCGAGTGAGGAGGATGTTATAGATTTTGGTGTCATGCAAAATATCCATAGGGACTTAATTCATGTTGAGTCCTCTCTAGATCTCTCCTCCGATCACTCTCCCACAATAGTTACAATTTTCAAACCACTAGGGAGCGATTTAAATAACTCATATGTGAAAATGATAAATGGGGTCAACTGGCTAGGATTCAATAAATATCTTAATAGTCACTGCAATTAACAAAACAAAATTTTACTTTTGATAACATCGGATCCCTGCTACATCAAAAATTCTAATATACTTATATATATAATTTAATAATTTAATATAATTTAACAAAACTGCAATCACATCCTAGTCCGCTTGCTCGTAATATTCTGAACTTTACAAGACACATCCGCCTAAAAAAGCGGGACACACGGCCTCTTATAACACTCCAGATGGGACGACTTGAAAATATTTTTTCCCCTTTTTTTGACTATCACTACTTATGTATGTATTATTAATAACTATTAACAAGTTTATGTCCGACAGTGCTCGGGCCTAATAATTATGTTTTAGATTTAAGATTTGAATACTTATTGTTAGTTCATATTTGAAGATACAATATATAAATACATGTATTAACAAAAAAAAACATTGTGGGAAAGGGCAAATTGTAGCCTGACCCGGATAAAATACAAGCTATTACAAACCTTAGTTACCCCAAGACTATCAAACAATTCATAGGCTTCATGGGTACTACTGGCTGGTACAGACGTTTCATACGGGATTATGCACACATTACGGCACCTATATGAACACATTGAAAAACAGAAAAAAATTTTATTTCAATGAAGAGGCTAAGATCGCATTTGACGAACTGAAAAAACGACTAACCCAAAGTGACGTCCTAACACATCCCGACCTTAAAAAAATATTTTATATTCAGTGTGATGCCTCGGATGTGAGGATTTGTGCAGTCATATTTCAATTGGACGAACAAAAAATTTCATCTGCCCAGAAAAACTATTCAGTGACAGAAAGAGAGTGACTAGCAGTAGTGACAGCGGTTAAACGTTTTAGGCCCTACATCGAATTAATGGAGTTCATCATAATCACCGACCATTCTAGTTTAAAATGGTTAATGTCACAGCAGGACCTTAATGACAGACTGGTTAAATGAAGCATGCAGCTACAGACATACTCGTACAAGATTCAGCATAGCAAAGGCACGCAAAATGTGGTGCCAGATACACTGTCTTGATATTGCATAGAGGAGTTGGAGCTAGGAATGAAAACGGTAGTGGACCTATGGACACAGGTATTCCAAGACGAGGAATACTGAAACTTACTAGAAACAATAGAAGAAAACAACCACAGTTTGCTAGATATAAAAATGTTTAATGGTTTAGTATAAAAAAGGACAATCTGTCATAATAGTGAGGTGGCAAATGAAGAATACACGTGGAAATTGTGGGTACCTACTTGTCTGACAAATGAGATTATAACCGCTGGTCATATGCCACCAACAGCTGCACATTGAGGGATAGGAAAAACGATAAGACGCATCAAGTAGTACTTTTACTGGTTGCACCTGAACGTAAGAATCCGCGAATTCTTCAACAATTGCGACACGTGCAAGGAAAGCCAGCTGTCAAACAGAGTATTACGACCTACGCTAAAAAGAGAACCAGTCAGCAGCCGTTCTTTGCAATGCATATATATATATAGATTTCCTAGGACCATACGTGCGCTCAAAGAGAGGGAATTGTTTTATATTCATAGTACTGGACTACTTTTTGAAATATGTGCTACTAAAAGCGATGGTTAAAGCCAATATGCAGCAAGTCTTCAGTTTTCTCGTACAAGAAGTCTTTTATAAATTCGGATGCCCAGAAACTATAGTCTCGGACAACGGGCCGCAACTCGTCAGCAAACAATTCAGCGAATTAGTTAACAATTTTGGTATAAAACACAAAAACAGCTATACATGCACCACAGGCCAATGCAGCAGAACGAGTGATCCAGCCGGTGTTGGCAGCGATCAGGTCATATTTGGAAACCAATCAAAGTGATTGGGATGTACATTTATGCGAGATAGAGTGTACTTTTAGGTCGGCAGTACATACAGCCACCGCCGTAACACAATATTTTTTATTATTTGGAACTAATATGATTGGCCCGACAAGTAGACTTGGTAGAAGATTCTGAAAACCGTATTTTAAAAAACGAATTCCTGGAACTCGTTGGGGATAGTGTCAGGAAGACCCTACACAGGAGCTATGAAACCAACGCTAAGCACTATAATATACGTTGTCGTGAAACTAAGTTCAAAGTTGGTCAAGAAATATTTAGAAGAAATTTCCAATTGTTAGATTTTGCGAAGCAAATCTCATCGAAGCTGTGCAAAAGATTCATCAAATGTAGAATTGCCCGCATATTAGGAAACAACCACAACGAGGTGGAAAGCCTACAAAGGAAGTCACTAGCTATATACCATGCCAAGGATCTAAAAGCGTGACACTTAGCTTGACCACAACCATAGAAATTTTTATCATATTAGCAAATTGACTTGCTAATATGATAAAATTTTCCATACCACAAAAGGGGGTGTGTAATGGGCATCAGTAAACTGGCAAATGTAAAGGTTGCAGTTAACAACTTTAAAAAAAGATTGGTTGTTACACAGGATAGGTGTATAGAAATGCAACACTGAAGGATAATTAGGCGTGAGTTGCCGTATGAAATTAAGAACAACAGGACCGTGAAGTCTGAAGGGACGAATACAAGAATGATCAACTGTGAAAAGTTGGCTGCACTGAGATAAGGTGTGGTCTGTAGCTATCATAAATTGACACAAAAGCCATATCCGGTCTTTTAACGCGAAACTCCAAGGTGACTGATCAGGGATAAGTCTCAAATAAAGAATAAAAAAACATATAAACATAAAGAAAGTCAGTGAAGGGTGCTTAAGCCACTCAAAAAGAGAAATATTACAAAAAATAAAATTTAATGTCACCAACAGGGGAAAGGTGGATGAAAGGCCAACATACTTTTCAAACACACAGAGAAAGCAAAATTTCTAACGAGCCAACCAGCCATTTCGGATACAACCACATAGCAAAATTCCTAACAAGCCAACAGCCTCTGCATCACCATAGATTACCGAACTCCAGACAAGTAACCCTGTGTGATATATGTATTAACCCTAAAAATTAAAAAGAAAGATTAAAGTAGAGAATATCTAGTCGCCACACAAAGAGTAGTAGATTTTGTTTTTAGCAGTTTTCGTTTACCAACGAAGAAAAAAAATCATAACACTGTTCGCATTTATATATATAGTATTTTGTCTAGGCCGCTTGCGGGCGGTCGTCCATGGCAGTTTGGTGGAAGAGGGACTGGACGCGAGCCGGGCCCTCTCTTACACCCCGGGTCTTCTCACAGGGCCTTTCCCCATAACATCACGGAAACACGTATTGAGCCATTAAGCTCCGCCTTAACGAGTCTAATATATACCCTTCTTGATAATACCATCACCACGTCACTAAAATCTCCGCATTTTAAAATATCGTGACGTCAACACATTTAATGTACTTTTCACCATAACATTTACAAATTCTAAAATTTGCCATTAAAGAATTATCAAGACAGGCCGTATTGGGCCGTGAGCTCCGCTTACACGAGGCCATTGTAATTTTTCTACAACAACATTTACAAATTCTAAGATTTGCCATTAAACAATCACCAACACAGGCTATATTGGGTCATGAGCTCTGCCTTCTCGAGGCCAACGTAAATTTCCACCACCATAAGACTGCTGTAGATGTCATAGTATTAGTCAGGTTAGAACTGGATGGTTTATCTTAAATGTAGAAATAGTTGAATATGGCAAAAATGCTTACCCAAAGAATACATTAAATTAAATCTAAGCAAACTGTGGATGAAACAAAGAGTGAAATAAACCAATATTATAAAATCATACTAACATACTTACGTACATGTTCGCACATCCAAGGCTCCTCTGCGTGGCTATCTCAATTTGCGAGCATTACATTATACGAAACTGGCCTCTGCGAGAAAGTTTCACTACTGACTATAAATATGTTGTCCACGATCCACTAGTAACTAAATTTCCTCGTGTTAGTGGTAAGAAAGAGTGTTCGTGGGATCCCAAGTCATACAAATTTCCCAAGACCCAACGTTCAGGAGAATCTAAAAAAACGAGCTTGGCTTGCATTTCGAAATGTATGTGTGAACTTTTTGGGTAACAAAAAGTAGTGACTATATGGATCATATTCAGGTGTTGCTGTCAGCCTAGAAAGCTATGGAGTGTAACACTTCCTGCTTTTAAACATGATTTTGTTCCTGCAAATTTAGGAGCAGTTTCTGACGAACAAGAGTTACGATTTTATCAACACATGAGAAAAGATTTTTCTGAGAGTCGATTCCTGGCATGTTGGCAGAATATTGCTGGTCTATAATAGGAGAAACTTCAACTTCAGGGTACAAGATAAAAGCAAGCACCAAAGAAGACCGTGAAGACCGTGGATCTGACATTTATTGAAAAAAAAGAATTTGTGAAAAATTTATAAAAAGTATTGTTCAATGAATTTATAATTTTTAGATTACCTAAATAAATAATAATTTGGGAAGGTGTAATCTCTCATATTCAATTTTAGGAGGTCATGTTACATAAGAATTAGCTGAAACGGCCTCACGGCAGATTTTCTTGCAGAACAGTGTAATATTATTTCTCTGTTTTAAACACAGTGCCAAAATGCACATTTAAAGTTTCGTTCTAATCAATGGTGACATAAATGTACTATGCGGTAAATTGCCAAATTTAATAGCAAATATGGCAAATCAGGCAGCACTGCTCATACATGAGCAGGGTTAAACTATCAATTCTACGAGCTATCAAATTTCCCGTATGCTGAAAATCTTACATAGACTTTTCAACAAATCACATATCTGTCAGCATACATAGCGATTGTGTTAGAAAGGGAAAATATACACAATATGAAAAAAGCGTGAACATACGTTTGATGGTAACGTTAACAAATGGTGTTCATATGTAGTCGCTGTCTACACGATATTTTGCACTGATAAAAATTTTTTCATCATAAATATGCTGATTCAACATATCGTCTAGACTACGATTTAGAAGATATTTAAAAATAATTCAATTAACTATTAATTATAATTACCCAGGAAAAAATAATGATGGCAAACTAGTGAGTTAAATTGCTAACAAAGAGTTTTAGATTCATCACTTTAATATGGTGATGTCATTGGAGGCAAGTACTTAAAGTTCAGTCAGGCGAGCCATAACCATAACCATAGAAAACAGCTTTTCGAACCAAACTTATGGACAACACTGTATTTGATTATAGGTGACTCGCCATAACGCCATAGCTATTACCATAGAAACTAATAGAATGTTTGTTTGGTTATAGCTATGACATTATGTATGGCACGTCTAATTTAAGGGTAAAAGATGGATTAAAAGTAATAATTTAAAAATGTCAAAACTTAGAAGCCATTGCAGATACATAATGAATCAAAAAAATAATGCCAGTTGGTGTATTGTAGTGTTTGCTGTTTTAGACCAAATATTCAAAACCGAAAACCGACAATAAAACCTTCGATTTTCGGTTTTTTACTTCTTGTTATATTAAGATTTTTTATTTTACGAATATAAACAACGAAAATAATTTAGATTGGATAAATTAATTAGTTTAGCTAAAATGTATGTGCAACACAGAATATTTATTGAAGTCAGCAGCCCAGGAATCTTCCATTTTTACAATAAAATTTGCTCCGCAAAATAAATATTCTGTGTTTGCACAACACTGCAATAAAAAGAAAGACCTGCGTCTATAGTATTTATATTTTAACGCTGACTACAGGTAACGAAAAAATTTTACGATGGAAAAAATGGCGGCAATCATGCTAGAAACACAACTGGGACGATCGACGAATTTCGTCATTGTTGACGAATTCGCCGATAAGCATTCTCTGCGTAAATTCGTCGTGTGAAGCACAATAACGACGAATTTACTCACCGAATTCCTCTCTCATATATGATCAAGTTGAATCCTGAGGTGCGCTGAATCCAAAAGTGCGATTTTTGTTGTTTAGTTTTCTTCCACTTCTTAATTTTTACATCGATTAAAAGATCATATTATTGCGACCTAAAGAAAATAAATGTTTAAATTAAAAATTGCAAAAAATAATTTAAAATTAAAAAAACAAAAAAAAGCAGCTGATAGCTGCTGAATTTCGCGCCAGCTGTGAGTACATGCAAAAGAATAAAAAAAAGAAAATAAAAAGAAGTAAATAACAAAGTAAATAACAGAGTAAACAATAGATACATCTGTGTGAAGGGAAGGAAGAGCGAGCACCGTATGGGGAAAATAAACCGCTCCTCTTCCAGGAATGAGGTTTTTGGATGATGCTGGATGTGCCAGAAAAATCTGTAAAAATAAATTTTCATTCTGATACTTACGGTGAGACTGTGCACAACAAGTGGTGAAGAAAAAGGTGTTGGTTTTTTTTCCTTTATTTTATTTGATATTTTAAACACTTAAGAAAATAAGTGAAACACCATACAAACTATACAAATATAAACTATACAAATATAAAATACAAAAATAAATAAGAAAAACTTTGAGAAACGATTAAAATTACAAAAAAAAAACAATACAAACTATACGAAAATAAATAAACACAACAATTTAATAAGTGAGATATAAAACAGCATTGGCGGTGTATACTAAAGCCAATTATAATAACTATACACAATATTGTATCAAAAAGAAAAACTGCAAGCCAGCAGACAAATAAAGCAGCAACGGTACCCGCAAAAGAAAACCCACACCCAATCACACAACGAAGCCAGCAATAGCAGAAAAACTCACGTAAAAAGCCAGTATCCAGAAGTACAACCATAACTGGGAGGGGGAAGCTCATCCAGCATCGTCCACCAGCCCGAGGAAGTTCAACCGTCAACGCCCAGAGTTCGCAAAGATAAGCAGAAAGGAAAAATGGTAAGATTGTTAAATTTTTTTTATTATTTAAGTGCGTTAAATTGCAAATTATATATTGTATTTTTTTTTTTAATTCTTTTTAAATCCAAAATCCGATTAAAAAAAATAGTTATACAAAATCTGTTTCATACATAAGATTATATAAATACGTTTATATTTGATTCTTGGGGGAAAAACACTAACCGTAAAGGCCAGTCCTTTTGCCCAACTTGAGGCAAAAGTGCGCGTACAGCAGTCCCGTAGTTTGAGCTCAAAGTAGGGTAGCTCCGCGTAAGGGTTCCATTAGCCCGCGGTTTAGGAGTGTTATTTTCCAGCAGAATATATATTTCGAAAATATTAATGTAAAATTTAAATTAAAGTTTTTTTAAATAATTGATTGTTTCAAATGAATTTATATTAAATAAATAAATGTCACTGAGATTTGTATTGAACTATTAAAATTTCAAGCTTCCCAAAATAATGGAATAAGTTCATAAAGGGAGGAGGTGAGTAAGGGGTAATTTATAGCAATGGACAAATGTATTGGGACGGCTAATGTAACATATAAGAGCTGTCATGGTAGGGTGGGTGTAGAGCCTGGCACAACATCAGCCAGCTCATCATGCAAAAATGACGGGTCATGAAATGTGTTTGCTTCGGGCCTCATACTTTTTTTAATTTTTATGTCTAAAGCTGGTATGATTTTTTTTGTCAATGTCGTAGGCAGCAGTAAACACCAGATTGGCTGGCAAGACCTCCACCCAAGACGGCGAGCCCTAGCCGGTGCATATGCCAGCATACCAGCGCTGCCAACAATCTTTTGTTCTTTTGTCAAACCGCTGCTCGCTTTACATTACACCTGACGACATAGCAATAAATTAAAAATAAATTCAGTAAAGTGCGACTCTGACTCGCGCACGAAGGGTTCCGTACGGGAACTAGTTATGTAATACTATATGACTATATTCGATTAATCTTACCTGATGTAGAAATTTTTTAATATTAAATACCCAGTAAACCGTTTGGTTTTTCTGAAATAATGCTTATTTATTGAAAAAAATTTTTCTTTTATAAAAATGCAATACGAGAATAAAACTTTTTAAATCCACATTTCTTAATTGCTATTTTAAGGTAATGTAACGAGAAATAAAATTTAAAAATAAACATTAAAGACTTTGGTTTGCTTTCGTTTTGAGCATAATTAGACTTTTATACCTTTATTAGTATATATTGGAGTGACAAAGAGTAGTAACATTTATACGGTATTAATATCTGATTCGTTATTTTTCGTTTATCGGGTCTTGATAAACCACATTATTTAAATTTCTTTTAGAACACAGAACTTGTAATTAAATACCAAGTTATTGTCTGATTTACAAATTGGTGTTCAGCTTAATTCGATTATATATTAAAGTGCAGCCACAATAGATTATGGTAACTAAATAGTGTACAATAAGTAGCAGCATTTATATCAATATTGATGTATACCTGGTGTATTTCGGTATAGCTCGTTGTTGTTGCAACTTGATGTATACTTGACTTTAAACCTATATTTTCAAAATATTGTTTGAATAAAATGTTGTTATTAGGCTTAAGTAAATCTATGTTGAAATCTCCGCAAACTATAGTCGGGGACAAAGGCAAAGTTCTGTTTCCTTCGAATATGACATTGCTCAGATAATCTAAAAATATTTTAATGTTACAGCGAGGGGATCTATATACACCAATTATGCGAACTCCCTTTAAATCAATTGCAATCCCTTCACTATGACCTTTTCCACACGATGTTTGAAAAGTTATTGATTTAATTTGTCCGATACATTTGTTTCTATATGCAATTATGCCCATTACTCGGTTTGCTTTATTTGAATTTGGGCCGTGTGTCTTTGTGTAGGTATCAAAAGAATTAATTTCAAAAGTATCAGATGAACTTCCTCATATTTTCGAAAAAAAACGATATCAGAATTAATGATGATTTTATCTACGATTATATCATTTATATGTTTTCTTAAAGACTGTACGTTGAGATATACTAGTTGAATGCAACCGGATTGTCTTCCACGAAGGTATTTCAAAACCGGTACTAAAGGGTTTTTACGCAAGCGGTACATTTCCATAGCCACTGGACTGCCTGTCGACGGCGAGACCGGACTCGGAAATACTTGCGCATTTGAAGGTATTATAGCAATCCTGCTATTTGATATTCCTCCAAATAAAGCCTTGTTTCTAAATATTTGTTGCAATCGGCGATTAATTTGGTTTAATATTTTAGATCATACCATTGAAATTTCATCAATTATAATTAATCCTAAATTAACTAATTTGGAAGAAAGTGAATTTGATGTCGATGCTTGATGTCTTGAACATGCTTCATATAGCATTGGCCTTTTAAATTGAAGACTAATATGGACCACTACTTTGTCCATTGTTACACCTTGGCTTTTCTGTACTGTAATGGCTTCAGCAGGAACTAATGAAAATTGTGTTCGACGAATATGCAAATTAGAAGCTTTCCACTTTTTAATATTGTACGCAGCACATTCGAGAGGTGTCCAACTATTTTTAAGACGTTCTTCGTATTGGTTACTAGAAAATCTTCTCCTATTTTTGCCAGCGTTTAACTCGTCTAGATGTAGCCATAATCTTAGCGGTTTTCTTTCGCCGGTTACTTTGTTAACACCGTATTCAATGGCCTTCAATCGTCCCGTTGTTCCATTTACAAGTCCATCCTCAGTATCTAAATTAATTGTTATCATATATCTAAATGATATTTTTAAATTTAATTTTTTTAGGTAGCCCATAATTTTTTGCGGTAGGTAAATATGAAATACCTTTTAATGCGCGGTTTTTAGACGCTATATTTGGCTCACCAAAAACTTCATCCAAAGCATCAACAATTGCCCCTTCAGTTGTCATTGAATTTAAAACCCTTTCATTATGTGCTTCTACAAGAGCATTACTACTTTATAAATGCACAGCATCTTTGGAATCCTGTGGGATCTCGTTAATGTAGAAACATCTTTCGTTCATTAGTTCCAAGTCTTCAGAAGTCATAGTACCTGCAGCTAAATTATTTAAGGCAGTTGCAAACCTTAAATCATTTCGTTGCCGCATTACTATTTTAATTTCAAACAGTTGAAATAAATTCCTCAAAGCTGCACCTGCTAATGTTGCGATAGTTTTTCCCCTTCATTGCTGAAATATCCAATTATCTCCAACTGGAGGTAATTGACGCATGTCACCAACAACAATAATTGATATTCCTCCAAATAAAGCCTTGTTTCTAAATATTTGTTGCAATCGGCGATTAATTTGGTTTAATATTTTAGATCCTACCATTGAAATTTCAGCAATTACAATTAATCTTAAATTATCTAATTTGGAGGAAAGTGAATTTGATGTTGATGTTGACAATTCTGGCATAGTGTGACTTGCGTTATTGGTAAAAGAAAAGCACTATGTAGCGTTTGACCACCAATACCAAATGCTGCTTTTCCTGTTGGAGCAGTCAGAATATTTTTGATGTCATCGGGGTTTGTCAGTTCTCGTTGTACATTCATAGTGAAAAGTCGATTTAGCGGAGTTTTTATTTCATACTAAACAAAAAAAATTTGTACGAAAAAATATTCGGAATACATATTGTTATTGTTAGCTTTATTTGCATTGCTTATATTTTTTTCATAGTCATAATTAACAAAAACAAAAAACCGTAATCAAAAAAAAAACAAACAAACAAAAGTGCCCTTGAGGAATACTCTATATGAGTACCTCAAAAACAAATAACTGTGAAGTGAGTTCTAATGGCAGAAATGCCTATTTTAGTGTGAGTTCTGAAGCTCTTAATGAAAATAATAAAAATAAAAAATCTAATGATAGACTTACTGAGAGCTCTGAAGCTCTTAATGATAATAAATTAAATAAGAAATCTGATAGTAGACTTTTTTTAACGGCGAGGCCACTTTTTCGTCAGCGATCAACTTCGCTTTGTCCAATGCCAACTAGTGATTCGTTAACATTACCGTTGCCTAGTACTTCTACATTTAACTCAGCGATATCATCCGCTTCGGGCTCGTGGTCATCACTTTTTACTGGAGTTAAGAGCAGCCCAAAACCCAAGGTCCAAGTGGGAATGGACAAATATATGACAGTGGTAAAGCGCGGACGAAGCCCAAAGTCTTCGAAAATTTCATCTGCTCCAAAAATGTCTAGGGATAACAGCGCATCCTCTATTAACCGCCAAAATCGTTTTCAAATATTACAAGTTGATAACAACGAACCCGATGTATCTACGAACAAAACATCCAAGCCGCCTCCAATCTATTTGAGAGAAAAAAATTCAAACGCTATTATAAAAAATTTAATTTCAGTCATTGGTGAGAATAAATTTCACATCGTTCCAATAAAACGTGGTAACATTGATGAAACCAAAATTCAAATTTATGAAGAAAAAGATTTTCGCAAACTGATTACTGAATTTGAAAAAAGTAAGAAAAGTTTCTACACATATCAGCTTAAAAGTGCTAAAGGCCTGCAGATCGTATTGAAGGGCATCGATTCCTATGTTGCTCCCGAAGAAATAAAAGATGCACTCGTCCTCCAGGGATTTAAGGTAAAAAATGTATCTAAAATAATAAATAGGGAGAAGATTCGTCAACCTCTATTTCGCGTCGAACTTGAGCCAAACGATATAAAATTGAAAAAAAGCGAGGCTCATCCAATTTATAATTTGAAATATCTCTTATATCGAAAAATAACAGTTGAAGAACCACACAAGCGTTCTGGACCCGTACAGTGCCATAATTGTCAAGAATATGGTCACACAAAAACTTACTGCAAGTTACCTTCAGTTTGTGTTATCTGCGGTGAATTGCACGGTACTGCTGGTTGTACTAAGCCTAAACATCTAGCAGAAAAAAATGTAGTAATTGTGGAGGTAATCACACCGCTAACTACAGAGGATGTCCTGTCTATTCTTTCGTTAAACAGACTATGGGGCAAAAACCTAAATTAGCTCCAGCACAAACAGCAAACGTTTACTCCGCCACTTTTACTCAAATGAGCCAACCTGTCACTTCACGTGTATCGTATGCCGATGCAGCTAAGACTAGTTCTATTCCCAAACAAAATATTCCGCCTCAAAATAATTCAACGAATGCAAACTCCAGCTTTAATTTTAGTCGCCTTGAAGCTACTATTGAGAATCTAGTGCTGACTAAAAATAATTTTACAACAAATATGACTAGCATGATGCAAGAAATGCTACGAATGCAGTCTACACTGCTTCAAGCATTAGTTAGCAAGCCATGAACACGTTAAAGATAAGTTTCTGGAACGCAAACGGCATTCGCCAACATAAAAATGAACTTGAGCACTTCCTCACGGAAAAAATATTGATATAATGTTGGTTTCTGAGACTCATTTGACTTCAAGAAGCCTATTCAAAATTAATGGCTACATTTTATATGATTTAAAGGACCCAAGAGGAAGAGCTTGTGGGGGATCAGCAATTTTAATAAAGTCAAGACTCAAGTATTATATTCTTGACAACATTTGTGAAGAACATCTACAAGCAACGAATATTTGGATCGAAAATTTTTGCACAAATTTTGTCATATCATCAATTTACTCCCCTCCTAGATTCGCAATTACTGAGGATCAATACGAAGATTTCTACAAATCTCTTGGCCCTTGTTTCGTAGCAGCTGGAGACTATAATGCAAAACATACTTTCTGGGGTTCGCGTCTTATCACACCTAGAGGACGAGCGTTGTTCAACACAATTTCAAAAATGGGCTTGGACGTCATTTCGAGTGGGGAGCCCACTAACTGGCCTACTGACATACATAAAATTCCGGATATTATAGATTTTGGCGTCATGAAAAATATTTCTAGGGAATTAATTCACGTCGAAGCTTCCCTAGATCTATCGTCCGATCACTCTCCCACGATCGTTACAATCTGTAGCGCACTGAGAAGTGCTCTACCTCACCCATATGTGAAAATGGTCAGTCGTGTTAATTGGCTGCGATTCAAAAAATATCTTAGTAGTCATTGCACTGAAAACATTAAGCTAAGAACTCATGATGATATTGAATCTAATATTGCTAATCTTAACGAAAATATTAAGCAGGCAGCTGAACAAGCCACTTCCTCCCATCCGCAGACTGGGTTTAACAGAATATATTCTACAGATATTGAACTTGTCGTATGTGCAAAAAGAAGAGCTAGAAGAGAATGGCAACA